>PVKS010002181.1:0-123118 GCA_004027875.1 Aplodontia rufa
AACATGATGCATGTTTATCTTTAAAAAAAGAGAGAGTAAGAAAGAATCAGAGAATCGATTTGATTTATTATTTTTTTTTTAATATGGCCTTTATTTCTCTGACAGTTGTGTATGTGGTGCTGGGGTTTGTACCTGGGTCCATGTGCATGCCAGGCAAGCACTCCGGCCACTTAGCAACCGCTCCAGTCACAGTATTTTAGCTTTCTAGAAGTTATTTCATAAGGCACATAGCAGTATTTTAGACATTCAGAAAATTTGGCGTGTGGAAAAAAGAAACTGTTGGGTGATCTGTTAATGAATCCTGAGACATGAGCTTACAGCACAAGCTGTGAGGATTCTCATGCCTCTGTTTTTCATGCTTTTTCCATTACTTATTGAATGGTAATAGACTTGATGTTAAATTTCCTTCCTCCCCATCCTCATGTACAAAGCAAGTCCTTTTTAAATTAAATGCAGGTTTCAAGCTACACAAAACACCCTGGAAAAGGACTACATGTTTCTAAATATGAAAGGCAATATAGGTTAGTGTTATGAGCTTGAGCTTTGGAGTCATTTGAACCTAGGTTTGATCTAGGCCACCTCATTCTAGTTGTGTGGCCTTAGGTAAGTTGCTTAACTTCTCTGCCTCATTTTCCTTATTTATAAAATGGGGATAATAGGAGAATCTACTTGAGTTATGAGGATAAAAATACAGCTGTACACACATTTAAGTATGGGGCATGTATAAAACAAACATTTATATCTATATATATGCACATACGCTTTAAAATGCATAAATTGTGTATGCGTATGTGTATTTTTGTTACAGTAGGTACTTGGAACATATTGGTACGGAAAATGCTAGCTATTATTACTATGTATAATTTAATTTACATTAAAGCATAGGTTATATGCTTTTTTCCTTTGCATGTGGATTGTACTTTTTTGCCGTTTTCAACTGTATTTACAGAGTATAAAATACTTTCATTTAAAGCTTAATTTAGGCTCTCAGAATTTTTGTAAAATATAATGCATATCATGATAAAGTGCAATAAACATCTACGCCCACCTGGCTTAAAAATGAAATTGTACTTACTTATAAAATGTTCCCAGTTGTGTTTAATAGAAATATTGAAAATAATCCAGATGTCTAGCAACAATAAAAAGTAAAGTGCAAAATGGATAATTTGCACCTACAGGCAATGATATAGCTGAATTCCAAGAATATAAGGCTGTAGAGCAAAAAAGTAAATTGAAAGAGTTTGTATTATCCATTTATAGTAAGATCAAAAATATTTAAAATCAAGTATATTGATTAGGTATGCAAACAAGGAAAAAACCATGGAAACAAATAAAAAAGCAAGGTTATCACAAAATTCATAATCGTATGCATCTCTGAGAAAGTAGGGGAGGGAATGTGGGTATGTTTTTTTCCCCTTGGGTGTTAGGTGAATGGATCTTTATTGTTACTCTTGTGTAATATCTATTTTGTTTCTATTTAGTACTTAATATTTTAAAACAAATACAGTGTAACTAGTATTTGAAGTCTTTTTGTGTATTTATTCACAAATATACTCTCCCTTTGTGTTTGTCAGAACCATACTCCTAAATTTTGAATATATTACTTGTATTTCTCTAACCTAACCAAGTGTTAAGTTGCAAACAAAGTGAAACAACAAAATCCAAGGGATGCTATGGTAATCTGTTTGAATCTGTTAGTATTTTAAGTGATTCCTACTATAAGGAGTTTGGAATTTTTTTTATTTTAAGAGTGGGAAGGAGAGAGAGAGAGAATCAACTTTATTTATTTTTTCATCTGGCCTTTGTTTTTCTGACACTTAGTTGTGTATGTAGTGCTGGGGTTTGAACCTGGGTCCTTGTGCAAGCCAGGCAAGCACTTCAACTGCTGAGCCACCACTCCAGCCCTAGTTTGGAGCACTTAATCTCAGTAGTTTGTCCAAATTTTATCACATATCACTATTAAAAGGATATAATCATAGTATCTACCTTCCAGAGTCAAATACAGGTAAATATCAATGGCTTACATTGAATTGTGTGAAAGTGTTTGATTTTTAAAGAATCAGAGAATAGAACAATGATGACTGTTCTATAACTTCATGCATAGACCCAGTACAAAAATTGGATCATGTTATAATAAGTATTTGTCATACCAGTAGCCTTTTTTCCCACTTATATTCTGTTCCATATTAGTACATACATGTACCTCGTTTTTCTTAATAATTACCTATTATACACATGTATTACAAGATTTTATCATTTATGATGGGTATTCAAATTACTTAAAAATAATAATTGCTGTAAATATCCTTATATATGTGAAGTTGTGGGACTATTTCTATAGATATGTTCCTAGAAGTGGGAATTGCTAGCTCAAAGGATAAATATTTAATATTTTGACATTTTGGTCAGATTGTCCTCTGAAAAGCTGTTTGTAACTATCCACAACCTTTAATAATAGAGGGCTTTCCTTAATTGCTAAGAATAGTTTAGAACCCTTTGCTATAAGATCCTCTCATGTTCTATATTTTCATGACCTTGACAGTTAGCTGTTATTAGTCTTCCTTATTGATTTGTTCATTACCTGTGTTGGCTAGCACAGTGCCTGTCATGTGGGTACAGTAGATGCTCACTAAGTGTAAGTTAAATTGAAAGTCCTGCCTGTAGTTTTTATGTGCTGAAGATGGGAAGAGTAGGGTGGAAGTTTGTTCTATCAGTTTGTATTTTTGTTCTGAGTTTCTCCTCTTTTTCTTAACTTAGCCACATTTACAAGAAGTTCTCATGGGTTCTGGATCTTTAATTTATATCCTTACATATTTTCTTCTTGCCAGCTGATTTTGTTTGCTGCTGAAAAAGTTATGCCTCAGATTTTACTTGTGTCTCATTCCTGCCTTCTGCACCATTCTTTGAAGTGCTTTGCTCAGCTTTCAGCCTAAGTTTGGAATGTTCTTTTCTAGGAGGACAGCCCCTTTTGACTCTGCATCTTTCTTTAACCTGGTCCAGACTGTTTGGGTGTTGATGCTTTTTCTCTTAAGTTAATAGCAAAGATGAGTTCATTTCCAAGTTTAATATAGGTAGCGATGTCTTTTAATTTTTCTTTTCAAAAATTTCTTTTTGTTTATTTTGGTCTACAAACCAGGTGGTATATCTAGTAAAACTTAATTCCTATATCTGTTTGCAAATCCTCTTTATCCAGTGCCATTCTTTTTTTCTTTTGATTCAGATAACCTCAAAATCTCTGACTTTGGCTTGGCCACAGTGTTTCGGCATAATAATCGTGAACGTTTACTGAATAAGATGTGTGGTACTTTACCTTACGTTGCTCCAGAACTTCTGAAGAGAAAAGAATTTCATGCAGAACCAGTTGATGTTTGGTCCTGTGGAATAGTACTTACTGCAATGTTGGCTGGAGGTAAGCGCTATTTAGTCATGGTAAAACTTCTGGCTTATGGAAATTCAGATTTGCTATACCAGAATAAATGAAATAAACCAAGGGAGTCCATTATGAAATGGTATTTTAATACTGTCTTAATCATTTTGGACTGCTATAACAAAGTATCGTAGACTGAGTGGCTTATAAACAACAGAGATTTATTCCTCACAAAGCCTGGGATGAAGGTGCTAGCATGTTCTGGTAAGGGCCCTCTTCCTGGCTTGTAGGAAGTCAAATTACTATGTCCTCACATGATGCAGAGCAGAGAGGGCAGAAGTAAGCTCTTTACTGTGTTTTCATAACAATACTGATCATATCTGTGAGATATTCCATCCTCTTCGATCTAATCTTCTCCCAAAGGGCCTACCTCCAAACACCATCATATTGTGGGTTAGAATTTCAACATGAATTTTGAGGTGGAAGCAAATTTTTAATCATCACAAATAGTACCTTTTTTTATAACTAACTTGTAACCCCCCAAAGTTTTTTTTTTTTCCAAATGAAGTATTATGTATATGTATTAAATGAAGAGTCACAACAGCTATCTTTTTAAGTCATGTAAATTCATTTAGGTGGTACTGGGGATTGAACCCAGAGCTTAACACAAAGATTAGGCAAGCATGTGCCACTGAAATACATGTCCAGCTTTTTCTTTGTATTTTATCTTGAGACAGGGTCTTTCAAAATTACCCAGGCTGGCCTGAATTTGTGAACCTCCTGCCTCAGCCTCTCTAGTAACTGGGATTATAAGCATCTGACACTGTGCCGTGCATCATGTAAACAGTTTTGAAAGAATAGGGCAAGAAATGGCTCATTTATCTTTGAAGTGCCTCCGAAGTTTCTATGAAAAGTAGTTTCTGCGTTTGTAAGACATTGGATTAATTTGGAGGAAACTTTGTAATTATTTGTAATTATTACTTTTCCTTGAAATCTTTATAGTGTAATTTGTGAACTCAGAAAACTGACTTATTTTATTTTTAGAATTGCCATGGGACCAGCCCAGTGACAGTTGTCAGGAATATGCTGATTGGAAAGAAAAAAAGACATATCTCAACCCTTGGAAAAAAATTGATTCTGCTCCTCTAGGTAACTGGGTTATTTTGATTGAAAATACTGATTTCTTAGATAATGAAGTCTTATGCTATTTGAATTTTTTCTTTTGTAGTGTTTTAATAATTACATAAATAACCCATGTTCTTTGTATATAGTTAGGAAATACGAATAAAAAAATAAGAAAAAAAAGTCCTGTAATCCCATCACTTAGAAATAACATTTAAAAATTCTACATGCTTCTGTGCTTTGTTGTAAAAATACATAAAATGTTTATTACTTATGTATTCTACTTATATATATCTTTACAAAAAGATCATACTACACGTGATATTTCATATTTTTTTTTTTTTAAGAGAGAGGGACAGTGAGAGAGAGAGAGGGAAAGAGAGAATCAATTTTATTTAGTTTTTCAGGTGGCTTTCATTGCTCTGACACTTCGTTTTGTATATGGTGCTGGGGTTTGAGCCTGCATCCTCTTGCATGCCAGGCAAACGCTGTAACCGCTGAGCCACTGCTCCAGCCCCTCATAACCTGTCTTTTGATTTTAATGTTCTTTGAACATTTTTCCATGTCTGCCATTGTAAGTCTAGTCATTGTTTTATTTGTTTATTTATTTTTAAAGAGAGAGGAATAGAGAGAAAGAGAAAGAGAATTTTTTATTTAGATTTTCATGTGGCTTTCGTTGCTCCAAGACTTTGTTGTGTACGTGGTGCTGGGGTTTGAACTTGCATACTCGCACATGCCAGACAAGCACTGTAACCGCCAAGCCACCACTCCAGCCCTAGTCATTGTTTTTAAAGGTTGTGATGATATTCTGCTATGTGGATATGTGTTACTCATCCATTTTACTTGATTGGAAGTTTATATTTTTTTCTAAATTTTTACTATTTTAAAATAGATATGATAAGCATCCATATAACTTAATCTTCATGCATACCCTTAAATTATATTTAAAATAAACACCCAGGGGCTGGAGTGGTGGCTCGGCGGTTGCAGCGCTTGCCTGGCATGTGCAAGTACACGGGTTCAAACCCCAGCACCCACATACAAAACTAAGTGTCAGAGCAATGAAAGTCATGTGAAAAACTCAATAAAAATTGATTCACTTTCTCTCTCACTGTCTTTCTCTCTTAAAAATAAATAAATAAACACCCAGAAACAAAATTACAGGGTCAAGGATGTATGTAGCTTTTAAGAATTGCATCTTATTTTGCTAAGTTACTTTCCAAATAATTGAAATCATTTCATCAGTTTTATCAATTTTACATTTAAAAATTTTGTTTAATCTAACAGGTCTATTGTTTATTTTTATTTTAAATTTAATATTAATGAAGTTGGAACTGAGTATTTCATTTTTGTCAGTTTTGCTCAGTGTTGGCAAGGGGATTTATGTTGATTTTTTTTCTTAACCCTTAAAAGACATTTCCCAGGGTACTCTACTACTGAGTTATACCCCTAGCCCTTTTTATTGTTTAATTTGAAACAGGGTCTTGCAGAATTGCCCAGCTGGCTTCAAACTTGTGATCCTCCTGCCTCAGCCTCCTGAGTCATTTATAATAGGCGCGTATCATAGCACCCAACAGTGACCCCTGAGTTTGTTATAGATATTTTTCACAATTTATCATTTATTTTCAATTTTGTTTGATATTTTAACAAACAGAAATTTTTTGTTTTTTTCAAATCTATAATTTTGTCATTTGTGGTTTCTCACTACATTGTCACATTTGTAAAGGTTTTTTTCTACCCCTACTATTTTTTAAAAAGTACCCTATGTTTTCATCAAGTGTTTTTATGGCTTAATTTTTACATTTAAATTGTTAGTTCATTAGAAAATAATTCTTAGTATTAGGAGATGTATGAATTCTTTGTCAAGATACTTAAGATAGCTTAGGGTGATGGTTGGTTATATTATTCTCTTTTAAAAGTTATTGATACGTTGGGGCAAGAGCGGTGGCCCAGTGGTAGAGCACTTCCCTGGTATGCATGAGGACCTGGGTTTGAATCCCAGCACCATGTACACAATTAAGTGTCAGAAAAACAAAAATCAGATGAAAAAAATAAATAAAATTGACTCTCTTTTTTTTTCTCTCCCTTAAAAAAGAAACATTAATAGGTAAATTCATAAAACTGTGTGAATGAGAAAGTAACACGGGAGCATGACATGTTAGAGCAATGAAATTTGGTGCTAAAAATGGATATAAGGTTTCTTTTTATTAATGCCACATGGAAAAAAACATTTCTTCCTGACTCTTGTTCTGCTTATTTGCAAACAATTGAGAATTAGATCTGGGAAGAATTTTCTAACATATGGGCAACAGCAAAGAAAAACTGCATGACATTAAAAGAGTAATGTAGCAATTTTATTTTTTCCCTTCCCAGTTAGACATAAGATGGCCAAAAGAGAAGGTGCTCCTTAATCATAAATTGTAGGCTTTTCTAATATGCAATGACTTTTTAAATAAATGTTGTTTTAACATTTTATTTTCAGCTCTGCTGCATAAAATTCTAGTTGAGAATCCATCAGTAAGGATTACCATCCCAGACATCAAAAAAGACAGATGGTACAACAAACCACTCAAGAAAGGTACATTCTTTTTTTCAAAATTTTTTATTAAGGAGTTGAGTTATTGAACAACTAAATACATATAAAGTAACAGTATGATATGCATTTATTTTTAAACCAGAAATACCCCCACATTGCATACATCCTAGTCTCTTGAAGAAAGATATATTCTTAAAGTATAAGCCTTTTTCTTTGTTAAAGAATGAGAAGTTAACATCATAAGTCAACAATATAAGATAGCTGTGATCTCTTTCCTCAGGGAGATTATTGTGTCTGGTAGGGAGAATAAATATAAATAAAATAGCATTTTTATTATTAACTATAATGAAAGTTTTTGAGTACTATAACTTTGAACAACTGTTAAGGGACAGTGAAGACTTTTCTTCCTGAGGAAATGACATGAAGTTTAAGGTTCAAAGATTAAAAGAGAGCTAAATAAGCAAGGTGAGTAGCAGATTTGATTTTAAGCAGACGAAGCAGCATTTGGAAAGTCTTAGATTTAGAAAGTCTGATGCATTTGAGGAACTTTAAACCGGGTTAGTATGGCATGGGCCTTATCTGTCTTGTTCATTCTCGTGACACCAATGGTTAGCACAGCGTAGACATGTTTGACACACTCAGTTTTTTCAGTAAATTAGTGAGGAGAGAAGTGGGTGAGGGAGAGGGGTTTGAGATGATGCTGGAGAGGCAGACAGCAGCCAAGTTTTAAGAATGAAGGCCTTGTGAGCCATGTTAAGGATTTTGGATCCTTGCTTGAGGCCATTAAGGGAAATTTTTGAGATACTTTAAGGAAGAACATGACAGGGTCATATATTTGGTTTTAAAAGATCTTGCTGGCCACTACTCCTTTTCATTATTTTTGATGAATAGGAATAGGTTAAGGTTAGTAGATTAGATGTGAGAAGATGGCAGTTTGGAGTAGGTTAGTTGTGATGGAATTAGAGAAAAGAGATGGATTCCAGAGAAATTTAAGAACTTGAATTGATAGGACTGGTGATTATTTAAATGTGGAAAATGAAGGTAAATGAACAATCAAGAGTGACTCTTTGGTTCTGGTAACTCAGGAAGAGAAACAGATTTGGGAGGACATTTTATTTGATTTTGAGGAAATGAGTAAAACCGTTACAGTAGTGTTTTTTTTTTTTTTCTTTTTTTTTTTTTTTAAAGAGAGAGGGACAGTGAGAGAGACAGAGAAAGAGAGAAACAACTTTATTTAGTTTTTCCCATGGCCTTAGTTGCTCCAACACTTAGTTGTGTACGTGGTGCTGGGGTTTGAACCCGGGTCCCCGTGCTTGCCAGGCAAGCGACGAAACCGCTGAGCCACCGCGCCAGCACCTACAGTAGTGTTTTTATTTTAAGAGAGAGAAAATGCGAGAGAAAATCAATTCCATTTATTTTTCAATGTGGCCTTTGTTTTTCCAACACTTAGTTGTGTACGTGGTGCTGAGGTTTGAACCTGGGTCCTCATGCATGCCAGGCAAGCGCTGTAACCACTGAGCCACCACCACTCCAGCACCTATAGTAGTGGTTTTTTTTTTCCCCCATGTGTATAATTCAGGAGCTAGGACTGGGTGTGATGAGATATCAATTTTGGTAATTTAAACATTGGTAATAAATGAAATTTGAGTATAGGGGATTTGAAGTGATTCCAGTATTCAAGTGGTGGGTGGAGACCAGGGAAACAGTAGCTAGAGAGATGGGAGGAATATCTGGAGAATATGAAGGCCAAGGGAAGAAAGTTCATGGCAATGGCAGTTGCTGTTAATTGGATTAATAACATGAAACCTAAATTTTGTTAATTGATTTCCATGAGATGGCAGTTATTCATGATCTTGGCAAAGAGCAGTTTGTAAATCACACTTTTATAACTTCTTTGCTCATTTATTTATTTACTTTTTTATGGTGCTGAGATTCAAACCTAGTACCTCATGCATGCTTTAGCTCTGCAATTGGGTATAGCCATAGCCCTGAAATAGTTCAACTTTCTTTTTTCTTGATGATGCTGGGGATTGAACCCAGGTTCTGGTGCATGCTAGTCAAGTGATCTGCCACTGAGTTACATCCCCAGTCCTTTTTCCTTAACTTTTAATGCTTCCTTCCCCAGTCTCACCCTCAGTTGGTAATAGTACTTCTGATTTCACTGGGAAATAGAAGCATACAGAATTGAACTTCACAAACTCCTTCCACCATCTCCTCCCACCTGACTGTCTTTGTGCTTGTAGACCCTACTGTGTACTTTGTTGCTATGGATAAATTACTCCATATACAAGTCAACTCTTGCCTGCTCAAGGACATTGTCTAACAATTGTTCTCTTTGTCCTGTGTCATTTTTTTCTTTTCTACTGAATCTTATCAGTACACCAACATGCTATTTCTTCCATCATGAAAATAAACAAAAAGTTAAATACATGAACAATTCATTAAGCTAAATAGTAATAAAACTTCTCTTGAACCCATTTGCCCCCACCCATTCCATTTTTCTTTTTACAACTGAGCAAGTCAAGAGGTTTCTAATTTTTAGTACCTCAAAGCCAGTTTTGAGGATTTTCCACCTAATTTATTGTCCAAAAGTCACAGTGCCTTACCTTACCAAATCTGATAATCAGTTCTCAAACCTCTTATTCTGTCTGATTAGCAGCATTTTATGCAGTTGGTCATGCCCTCCTTCTTTAAAAACTTTTCTTCATTTGACTTCCAGACATTACACTCTCTTCATCCTTCTTACTGGCTACTGTTTTTCATTCTTCCTTGATGGTTTTCCTTCATGAGCTCAGCCTCTTAACAGTGGAGCATACCAGTGTTCTATTTCTCTAGTCTCTTGGCTTTAAGTAAAACTTTGTGTTTATGACTTAACACATTTATATCAGTCTGGACCTTTCCTGTAAAATCCAAACTCATTTGCCTAATGTTTCAAATTTCCTTTAGTTTTAAGAGGCATCTTAAAGCTGAAATGTCCCAAACAATTTTGGTTGATGATGACTATCATCTGTGTGACTATCTTGTCACAAAAATCAGAAACTTTGAAGATAACTTTCATTCCTTTCATTTTCTTACCTCATGTCCAATCTATGGGGAATTTCTGTTAACTTTACCTTTAAACGTTCTAGAATCTGACCATCTTTTATCACCTCCACTGCTACCTTGGCAGTCAAAAACCACCATGGTATGGTACTTTGCCCCAGAGAATTCCGATTAAAAAGTAAGTTAGAGCCAGCTGTTGTGACGTACTTCTGTAATACCAGAGACTTGGGAAGTTGAAGCAGAAGGATCACAAGTTGCAGACCACCTTTGACAACTTAGACAGGGTCTCAAAACGAAAGGTGGGGGGTGCTGTGGATATAGCTTAGAGATCAAGCACCCCTGGGTTCAATCTCCAGTATAGAAAAATAAGATGTTACTATTCTGCTCAAATATTCCAGTGCTCTACTTCCCATTCAGAATATGAGCTAAAATCTGCTCATGACTTACAAGGTCTTAATCAGTCTCCTTTTCATTATCTCTTTGACTTTAATTGACTTTTCTTCCTCTTGGTCATTGCTATGTTGATCTCCTCATGCTTTTCCAATTACTCCAGGTACACTTATACTTTTACCATTTTTGTAATGACTATTTTCTGTGACTGGGGACACAACCCCACACCCCACACCTATCCTGTGAGACTTATATATATATTGTTCTGTCATCTTATTTGGGTATTGACTTCAGTGTTGTCTTTTTGATTAGTCATTACTGGCCATTCAGGAAAACTTTAAAACTATCCCTTTCTCTCCCAACATACTTCTTTGCATTATTTTCCTTCATTGCATTTCATTTATCACTATTTAACTTAATGAATTTTAGCTTTATTTTACTTCATTTTGTCTCATCAGTAGAATATCATTAAGGGGTCAGTGATTTTTGTCAGTTTTGTTTATTGTTGAATACCTGATAGCTAGGTTAATGCTTGGCTCATAGTAGATCTAGTAAAATGTTTGAATTAATGGATTAATTGATAAAAAGGTTGGCTAATCTTAGCATGTTTCATTAGTTTTGGGGACAGATCCAATTGAAGAAGAGGCTGAAAATCTTAAGAGGAAGGGAATAAGTAGCAGACCATCAAGATCTCTGAGGAGGTAGGAGTGTATGGACTCCATAGCACCAGCGGAGGGAGATATTTTGATGAACTCCCTCTGATGGGAAGATGTAGGGAAGGAAAAAAAAAAGATGGGTAAGAATGCAAGTAAATTTGCCAATTTGGTAGTGACATATTGAGGTACAAAAGGTATGGATGAGAGATGATATTATACACTAAGTAATGGGATGGTGGTCTTGGAAATTTCAGAAGAGTATAGAAGTTTTGAAATAATACTGCTGGAGAAAGGGAGAGGAGACTGACTAGAGAAACAAATATTATTGGCTGACAGTGCTGAGGGTCCAGCTGAGGATTATAATAATGAGTTTGTGGTAGCATCATTTTTGTATGAGTGTTCTTGGAAAAGCTTTTCCTAGGGAGCAGAAGTTTAGATAGAACAGATCTATAGTGTCCATTGCCATTATCAGAAATTGTTTTTCAGTTTGGAAAGTTTTGGTGCTTTAGCTAGCTGTTTCTGTCTTTGTAGAATATTGTGTTACCCATAAAAGATGCTATTAAAATTGTGCCCTTAGCATGATACCCCACACTTTGAACATACTTGAAGGTCACACTTTGTGAAATACCTAATTTGATAGCTAAGTCTTTGTAAGTTTATAACTTGACCACATTCCTTGTAAAAAGCATGTACAAAGAGATTATGAGTACTCTAGTCAGTTCTCATAATGGTTTTTGATGTAGTTTTACTTACTTAAGTTGCTAGTTGGGTTAATTAAAAAATAAGTGCATAGAAGACTTATAACTTGTATATTTGTTTACTTTTTTTAGGGGCTAAGAGGCCTCGAGTCATGTCAGGTGGGGTGTCAGAGTCTCCTGGTGGATTCTCTAAGCACATTCACTCCAATTTGGACTTCTCTCCCATAAGCAGTGCTTCTTGGTAAGACTGATAAAACATTAAGTAGTTACTGAAAACAGTATTTCCCATGAAAAATAATATAAGTATGTCTTTTTTAAAATAATGAACATAATTTTATCAGTGTAAGAATGATTGTATCATATAAGAAAAGCCTGATGGGTTTTATTTAAAGGCATATTTTTGGCTGGGCATGGTGGCATGAACCTGTAGTCCTAGCAAGTTCAAGGCAGCTTGGGCGATATGGCAATACCCTATCTCAAAGAACAAATTAAATAAATAAATAAACTAAAAATTAAGAAAAAATAAAGTCAAATATTTTGAAAAAGATTAAAGACAAATTTTCCTTTTCTCTTAATGTCTCAGTGAAGAAAATGTGAAGTACTCTAGTTCCCAACCAGAACCACGAACAGGTCTTTCTTTATGGGACACCAGTCCCTCGTACATTGATAAACTGGTACAAGGGATCAGTTTTTCCCAACCGGCATGTCCTGATCATATGCTTCTGAATAGTCAGTTACTTGGAACCCCAGGATCCTCACAGGTAAGCAGATTTACTTTTTCAAATAAATAATGGTTGCCCTTTATTTTTATTGTTATAAAGTCTTTTTTAAATGTGAAACTCTTAGGTATATAGTGTTATACTTTTAATTTATACATATTTTTTGGATAAGGAATAAAGAATGAATTAGAGGAGAACTTGGTGGAAAAGAATTCTAAGGCACAGAAAAAAAATTCAGCCTATAATAGCTATGATTTGATTGCTTTTGGTCACAGTGAACTTATTGAATTTTCTGATTGGCATGTAGAACCCTTGGCAGCGCTTGGTCAAAAGAATGACACGATTCTTTACCAAATTGGATGCAGACAAATCTTATCAATGCCTGAAAGAGACTTGTGAGAAACTGGGCTATCAGTGGAAGAAGAGTTGTATGAATCAGGTATGTTTCATTGATTTTCTTTATGTCCTTTTCTGTAGAAAATTCAAAATGCGAGTATGAACTATCATTAACAGCTTTCAGAAATATAAAGTTGTTTAATTTGAAAAAAAAACTGTTGAAATTGAGGGAATTTTGAATAAAATGTTCTTGATCTTATGAAATAGTATTTCTTCAAAAACCTCTCTAAGGTTAAAAAATATTAAGTGGCTGAAGTCATTGTTTTCTTAAAAAATATGTATGTTTAATTTGTAGACAGCAACAATTGACTCCCCTCTTTGAAAGAGCAAAGAAGAATACATTAGTAATCCGATACTTCTTCCCATCTCCCTGATCCTACCTTCCAATTTTTGTTGTTTATATTATTATAGCATAATTATAATATTTACTTTGTAGTCTAGTGTGTCTTTCAAAAAAAGTGTTAATGTCATGAAAGACAAATAGAGGGAGTTGTTCTGTATTTAAGGAGACTAAAGAAGCCTGATAACTAAATGCAATGCATAATCTCTCACTAGATCATAGATTTTAAAACACCTATGATGGATATTATTGGAACTATAGGGAGAATTACAATATGGACTGTATATTAATGTTACGTAACATTGTCAAATGGTGTGATGATGATTTTGTCTGTAAAATGTCCGTGTTTATAGGAGACACATGTAGAAGTAAAGTTGATGTGATGTTTGTAACTTAGTTTAAAAACCTAAAAAAAAGTGGGGCTGGAATGGTGGTTCAGCAGTTGGAGCGCTTGCCTGGCATGCGTAAGAACCCAGGTTCAAACCCCAGAACCACATACACATAAGTGTCAGAGCAATGAAAACCAGATGAAAAACTAAATAAAATTGATTCTCTCTTTCTCCCTCTCTCCCTTGAAACAATAAATAAATAAATAATAAAAATAAGTAAAACCCTGAAAAAGACGAATAGCTATACAAAGACAAGTAAACCCACACATTTCTAGGTAGATAAGGCACATGAAGGGTATATAGTTATTTTTTGCGGAAATGATTTTGTATTTTGAACTGGATTTAGCTGGGTAAATTTGCCAGTCTTGCTTGGTCTCCTTCATCCAGCTGTACTCATTTGATGGCTTTGTTGTGGTTATCAATCTAAGACATCCTCATTTTCATGTTTGGGGTTTTTGTGTTGGCTGTTGGCTAGGCATTTCTTTTCATGACACATAGACCACAGGAACTTTCTAAATGGCTGAACATGGAAGTTGCAAGGCCTCTCCAGATCTTTGCCATCATCTGATTGCTGCCCTAATTGATTTAGTCATAAATCTGCCCTGATAAATCAATGCCATGATTGATTTAGTCATAAATCTAGGCTTTCTTTTTCTCTTGTATTTTCACAATCTTGTTTTCTTTCTCATTACATTTTTATTCTGTTTCTTTTTTTTTTTTTTTTCAGTTGTATATTGGTAAAATGCCAGTTTCTTTTTTGGTCCTAGGGATTGAACTGAGGGGTATATAACCACTGAACCACATCCGCAGCCATTTTTATATTTTATTTTTTTTGAGATGAGGTCTTGCTAAGTTGCTGAGGCTGGCTTTGAAATTGCAATCCTTTTGCCTCAGCTTCTCGAGTCACTGGGATTATAGGCATGGGCCACTGTGCCTGGCTCTAATTTTTTTTTATTGCTACAGTGTGCTTTGGTTTGGACACATACATACACACCCACCTACCCACCCATGGGGATTAGTGAGCTTTTTCAACATATTTGATACTACTTGTTATGTTTTTATCAAAGAAATATCATTGACCATAAGAATATGGTTTTTGTTTAATTTTCTGGTTATGCTTATGGTTTAACCTTATCTTTTTTTTTTTTCTTCTTTAGGTTACTGTATCAACAACTGATAGGAGAAACAATAAACTGATTTTCAAAGTGAATTTGGTAGAAATGGATGAGAAGATATTGGTTGACTTCCGGCTTTCTAAGGTATTTTTGATATATTTCATTATAGTATTCTTTCTATGGAAATATTTCTAGATGGATTTTTTTTTTTTTTTTAAAGAGAGAAACAATTTTTATTTAGCCTTTCATGTGACTTTCATTCTTCGGACATTTTGCTGCATATGTGATGCTGGAGTTTGAACTCGCGTACTCCTGCATGCATGCCAGGCAAGTGCCGTAATTGCTGAGCCACCACTCTAGCCCCTAGATGGATTTTTTTTGATGGCAGTATATTTGTGTACAGTAGACTCCCCTTATGTACTTTTACTTTCTGCATTTTTTATTTCCTGAGGTCACTTGTAGCCAGAAAAGTATTAAATGTAACGTTCCAGAGTTAAATAATTCATTTTTAAATTGAGCGTAGTTCTGAGTAGCATGATGAAATCTTGCACTGTCCTGCTTCATCCCACCCAGGATGTGAATTATTCCTTTGTTCAGCATAAAAACCATATGTGTAGATTTTTATTCATGCTGAATAGACTACTTGTTTGTTACTCTTTTAGTATCTGCTCTGGTTTACAGGCTGACCATCATAGTGCTGCAGTGCTTATGTTCAAGAAAGGCTTGTTTTACTTAATTGTGGCCCCAAAGTGCAAGGCTCCTATGGTATATGGTTATAATTGCTCTATTTTATTATTAGTTATTGTTAATCTTTTACTATATCTAATTTACAAATTAAACTCAGTAAAAGCTTAATTTATCATAGGTGTGTGTGTGTGTGCACGCATGTGTATACACACATGCGCGCGCACATACACACACACATATATATATGTATATGGAGAGAGAGAGAAGGGGGGAGGAATACATATTGTAATTTTTGTTCTTCTAAAACATGTTTTTTTCGACTGATACTTTCCTTATTACAAATTTTTGTCTTTGGGGCTGGAGCAGTTACTGCACTTGCCTGGCATGCACGAGTACACGAGTTCAAATCCTAGCACCATGTATGCAATGAAGTGTCTTAGGAATGAAAGTCACATGAAGAACTAAATTAAAAAAAATTGCTTCTCTTTTTCCTCTCTCTCTCTCTCTCTCTCTCTCTCTGTCCCCTCTTCCTGAAGAGAAGGTTTTCATCTTTGTAGACAGTGTAAAATCGTAAAATAAATAAACAAAAATAATCCCAAATTTTGCTTACCAGTAATAATCATCCCTAATATTTTGAAACATAGTTTTCTTTCTTTCTTGTTTTTGTTTCTGTTTTTGTTTTTTTTTAGAAAGAGGGAGAAAAAGAGACAGAAAGAATCAGTTTTGTTTTAAAGATAGAAGGACAGTGAGAGAGAGAAAGAATCAATTTTATTTAGTTTGTCACATGCCTTTCATTGCTCTAAGACTTCCTTGTGTACATGGTGCTGGAGTTTGAACTTGTGTACTCATGTGTGTGCCAGGCAAGCGCCATAATGGTCGAGCCATCATACCAGCCCCCAAAGAATCAGTTTTATTTAGTTTTTCTTGTGGCTTTTGTTGGTCCAACACTTTGTTGTATACATGGTGCTGGGGTTTGAACCCATGTTCTTGTACATACCAGGCAAGTGTCATAATCACTGAGCCACAGCTCCAGCCCCTCTGTTTTTTTTTTTTTTTTTTTTTTTTTTTTTTTTTTTTTTAAGATCGAGGGACAGCGAGAGAGAAAAAGACAGAATCAATTTTATTTAGTTTTTCATGTGGCTTTCGTTGCTTGAACACTTCATTGTGTACATGGTGCTGGGGTTTGAACCCGAGTGCTTACGCATGCCAGGCAGGCCTGGTAACCGCTGAGCCACTGCTCCAGCACCCTCTGTTTTCTTAATTGATTATTTTTTATTGGTTCTTTTTAATTATACATGGCAATAAAATTCATTTTGACAATTATAAAAGCATGGAATATAATTTATTCTAATTCAGTTTCCAGTACTTCCTATTCCCGTCCTTTCCTTCTATGCACCGCTCTCGTTCCTCTGTTCCACTGATCTTTCTGCTATTTACTTATAGTTTTTTGTTGTTAAATTAGTGTCTTGTGGATGTACATGATGGTGAGCTTTATTGTGGTATATTCACATATATACATAGGAATGCTAGGTCAGCTTCATTCCACTGTCTTTCCCTGTCACATCCCTTGTCCCTTTCATTCCCCTTTGTCTACTCCACTGATCTTTCTTCTAATAACCCCTTTCCCCTATTCTGTATTAGCCTTCACATGTTTTTAAAAAAACGACCTTTGACCTTTTGGGACTGGCTTATTTTACTTAGCATGGCAGTCTCCAGTTTTATCTATTTACTGGCAAATGCCATAAAGTCCTTTATGGCTGGGGTATACTCCATTGTGTATATGTACTACATTTTCCTTATCCTTAATTCATTTATAATATTTGGTTTTTAATAAATATTATGATTTATAATAAATGTACATTATAATTTAATGAAGCTTTACTTGCTATAGTAATTCTGTGATTTATTATCTGATACATTGATTTTTGGACACATTTTTCATTTCTGTTTTTAAAGCTTTTGACATGTATGACCAAAATAGCATTTTCTCTCTTTCTTGAGAGACTGTATATGGCTCTGAAGCAGTTCACATTTTTTTTTTTAAGAGAGAGGAACAATGAGAGAATCAATTTTATTTAGTTTTTCATGTGGCCTTTGTTGCTCTGACACTTTGTTGAATACATGGTGCTGGGGTTTGAACAGTGTCTTTGTGCATGCCAGGTAAGCGCTGTAACTGCTGAGCCACTGCTCCAGCTCCCAGTTCACATTTTTTTATTTTTATTTTTTATTTATTTTTATTTTTTTAAACAACTTTATTTAGTTTTTCACATGGCCTTAGTTGCTCCAACACTTAGTTGTACGTGGTGCTGGGGTTTGAACCCGGGTCCTTGTGCTTGCCAGGCAAGCGCCGAAACCGCTGAGCCACCGCTCCAGCCCAACACATTTTTTTATATTGAGTGTTTGCTACACTACTGTTTTCTAAGTGGTTGCTATGGAATTAAATTGTGACAGATCCTACTGTAATGAAATCTTCATAACAATCTATTTGCTTCATTGCCATAGAATTGTGACAAGGCTTGAGTGTCATTGGGTAGTTTATTTCAAGTTTACAAATTCCCAGTACCTATTGAAAACAGTGGATCAGAGATACTAACCTTTGAAACAGGCCTAATGTCCTTTTTCTTGCTCTCTCAGCTCAGTATGGTGGGAATAGTAAAGGGCACAAAATTGGGTCAAAATTAATTCTGTAGTCATTTCCTCTGCTAGGATATTTGGTCTTTATACGAACACTTAAAAGATATTGTAGCTGGATATATCTAAGATGTTTGTATTTCCTAGTTAAAGAGAGTTGATTTTTTGGGACAATCTTTTTTCTTTTGACATTATTTTTATGTATTGTTCTTGATATAGGGTGATGGATTGGAGTTCAAGAGACACTTCCTGAAGATTAAAGGGAAGCTGAGTGATGTTGTGAGCAGTCAGAAGGTTTGGCTTCCTGCCACATGATTGATCGATTAGCTCTGGGGATTCCTGGTGAATATAGTGCTGCTATGTTGACATTATTCTTCCTAGAGAAGATTATCCTTTTCTGCAAACTGCAAACAATAGTTCCTGAAGAGTTCTCATCCCCTTTTTCCAAACATCTTCCAATTCATTGTATGTTTTGCATACAAATAATAACTATATCTTAATTGTAATAATTTGGGGAAGAGATGGGTAGATTCATTAAATATTCCTAAGCTGTATTTAGTATCAGAATTTGAAAACCATCTGGTGACAACCACATTTTGGGGTACATGACTTTACCAGCTTTTATACCAATATAATACCTCATTTTTACCAAAACATTTTGTTTCATCCAAAACTATGTATTTCCTCCACATTTATTTAATTATAAGGATGAATTAGCAAAGACTAATCCTTGTGTCTTTTGGATACAAAGTAGATTCATCAGTTTCTGAAGTTAAGCCAGCTTCAAAAAATATATCCTCCAGATCTGTACTTATATTTTCAAAAGGGTCTGACTAGTTATATAAACCTGTTTTTGAGTTATAACGATTAATTAAAATTGCAAGTCAGTGCTTTTTCTGGTGTAGCTAGTAAAATATAAAATACTAATTGGTCTTTCAAGAAGTTGAGCATAAACTGTAGTGCTTAATTAGCTTTACTCAAAAAGTTAATGTTGCACATTTAAATATTTTCTATATTATTTTCTACCTTCACAGCCATATTTTAATTCTTTACTATGGAAATAAATTCTATTTTGAAAATGAATATCTTACTCTGTGAGCTTATTGGTGACCAGGCTTCTAAGTGATAAGGAATAGAATGGGGGGCGGCAGAGTAAGGAATCCATCATAGAAACAGGTCTGCTTTATGTTTTCCTATATGTTAGATTTACTAAAACTTTGTTTTTCTAGTAAAATTTATGTTAACTTCTGAATATATGAGTTGGGGTCCTATATTCCTTTTTCTAGATAAATTAAAAAATTAGTCATTTTTTAAAGCAAGAATAAGTAAAATTTTATGGTTAGAGTTTATCACGTATTAGTATATACTGACATTGTAATAAGGGTATCATAACCAGAGGAGGAATAAATCCAAACCTACTTTATTTATTTGAACCTATTTAGGTACCTCCTAAGAACTGAGCCAGTACATTCTCAAGGATGGGAAAAATTTTGTTCTTAAGAATTTTTTGCCGGGGCTGGAGTGGTGGCTCAGCAGTTTCGGCGCTTGCCTGGCAAGCACGAGGACCTGGGTTCAAACCCCAGTACCACGTACACAACCGAGTGTTGGAGCAACTAAGGCCATGTGAAAAACTAAATAAAGTTGTTTCTCTCTTTCTCCGTCTCTCTCACTGTCCCTCTCTCTTTAAAAAAAAAAAAAAAGAATTTTTTGATAGCCATCACTATCTATCAAAAACAAAGTGATCTTAATTTGAGTTCCTCTCTGAACTCCAGCCTTTCATAGCAACAACCTACTTGACATTTCCACTTGAATGTCTAATAGGTATCTCATGACCAAAACCAGCTTTTGATTCCTTTCCTCCAACCTATTCTTCCCTTTTCCCCCATCTCAATAAATATTACTTTTTTCATCATATCAAAGATTTGTTTTTGTTGGTTCATAATAATTACATATAATATTAGGATTCATTTTGACATAAATGCATGGATTATAGTTTGCTCCAATAAAGCACTGTGGTTGACACCTGAGGGTGGAGAGTTGACAGGGGTGTTAGAGGGGAAGGGATTGGCATAAGAGGATAAAGGAGTGTAGGGGGCTAAGGTGGGTATTAAAACAAATGGAGGCATTGAATTTGGTTAGGGTGTTACTGCCAGAAATAGGAGTTGGTCATATATGTGTGAGTGGAGCCTTCCATTCAGACAGCCAAAAACAAAAAGGTTTTAGCCTTGGGTTTTAGTCCGGGTTGGTGGGATCCCATTCTCCAAGGTCCCCATTTTCTATCTGCCTACAGATAATCTATCTCCTGCCTCAATTCCTCTCTGAAGAGGTCCTTGACTGTCTTTGGGGGAAAGGATGATGACTAATCTGGCGTCTTCATGCTGGCAGTGGGGCATTGGCTGTGGCAGTCAGGGAAACTACAGAGGGTCTATCAGGGGGTCTTGGTAGAAGTTGGGAGGCAGCTGCATGGAGGGTCATATTTTCATGACCACCTGGTGCTTAATGAACTCTAGGTATCTTGTGCCTCAGGGGAGTCCAGCGGTCCATGATGATGGTGGTTGGCAGGTGACTGGACATGGTGTTCATGGGGAAGGGATCATGCTAGAAATAACAAACAGTGCAACAGAACATTATTTTCTTCAAGTAATTGGTACAAAACAATTAGTGTTATCAGCCAGCCTTTGAAGACCATGAAGATAGTAACGTATTAGAGCTTAGGGTATGGTCTGACATGCCATTTACTTGTGAGTGGAGGCCATTCATGACTTCAGAAGCATTAGTAGTGTTGCTAGGAACACATTTATTTTTTATAATGGTATAGGTGTCCCTTGAGTTGGGGAATGGCATCTGATTTCTATAAGGTCGCTTTTTAAATATTGGAATTCAACAATCATACCAGGGAAAAACAGATTGAGTTTACCCATAAGAGGTTAGGGAAATTTGTGGATTTCAAACTGACTTAGAACAAACTTGTGACTCTGATAATGTCTTCTGTAACCTTTTCTTTATATCTCCCAGTTTTATTTACCTTTTGGAGGACTGACACAAACATACATTTTGCATTACATTAAAAGAATCAGTGTTGGGGTTGGGGATTTAGCTCAGTGGCAGAGCACTTGCCTAGCACACGCAAGGCCCTGAGTTCGGTCCTCAGCCCTGAAGAAAAAAACAAAGAATCAGTGTCTTTCCTTTTAAATGCCCATGTATGGCTGTGCTTTGGTTATAATTCTCCTACCAGGTGTTTAAGACCAAGTTGGTCAAAATTGACTTTTTTGCCTATTTATTCCTAGGTCAGCTGAGAATCCTCAGGAGGCCACTTTTGGGATGTGTGAGAGCCTCTTGGCTACTTTTAGCCTTCCTCTGCCAGTGTTGCCATCTGCTAGGATGGGGCACGATTTTGTTGACTACATGTGGTTTCCCTTGGAGCATCAGGGACATTTCCCTTTCCAATGACTGTCTTCTTTGCAGACTGTCCACCGGTTGGCTTAGAGAAGTTCCATTATCTCCTAAGTTTTGGCTGACCACACAGGGCAAGGGGCAAAATATTGACTTGTTCCTTAACCCTTTAACTGCTTTAACTTTAGTATCCTATTTTTGATATTAAACATCCAGTAGGCCAGTTTCACTAGTCTTAAAGTTGGAGTACTGGGCTTTAATTTTAATGTGTGTTTTTTTTTTAACAGAGAGGGACAGTGAGAGAGAGAGAGAGAGAGAATCAATTTTATTGATTCTCATACATGCCAGGCAAGCGCCTTAACTACTGAGCCACTGCTCCAGACCCAATATGTTTGAGTCAGTAACTACTTGAAGTTAGTATTATATCTTATCTGTCCTGTAGGTGATGGTATGTCTTAATTCAGGTTTATTTCTGTTAGAAGTGTACTTCTATTAGTACAAAACACTAATAGGCAACAGTTTTAAAGTTTTACAAGGACAATACAAACATTGTGTATAATAGCTATGAACCAAGAAATAATTTTTATATACCCTGTTTATTATGAGATTACGGTAATATTTATAACAAAAAAATCTATCTTGTGAACTTTACTTTAAATAAATTTAATTCTAGAGTGCTTTGAAACCATAAGGTGAGAGGCTAAGTCTAAGATTACCTGGGAATGAATGGGCATCCCCAACTCTGATCCCAAGGTGAGGATCCCCGGGTACAGGAATGAGAGAGTCTAGCAGGGCGCATCTGCAAGAGACCTGGAGTCATACCTCTCTATTGAGATGTTCAGGATGACCAGTGTTGCATGTGGGAACAAAATGGAGAATAAATCTGTGATCTAGAGATCTAGCCAGACAGAAAGAGGGGAGAAACATCAATGAGGTTCCCAGAGGACACCAATAAAGAGCTCAGAAAAAGGTCTTGCTCCATTTGTATAGCAATAAGGCTACAAAAATCTCGCCCCAGGAGGGGGTTGATTTTGGATTGCAAATCGGCTGCCCTTTAGCTATAGCAAACTTGGAGGGTGCTCTGGGTCTCAAATCTTGTATGAAGGTGAAGTAAAGAGGGATAGATGAAGAGTAAGGCAGAATTGGAAGGAATTAAGATGGGAGGGTTTTCGGCACCATTATGTAAGGAAAGATGTGAAATGAAGGAAAGAGGAGAGCAGCGGCTCAACAGTAACACAGGTTTATCAGGGAGAAACCTACAGAGGGGGGCCCAGTGAAGTCTGGGACCCACCGGCAGCTTACGGCCTGAGGTAGCTAAAGAGGGAAGGAGCGTGAAGCGCATCCAGGTTTGAGTTTTTGGTTAAAACAGGAGTTTCAGTTTCAGACTGATTTTTCTGATAAGGGCCCAAGTCAGTAGATTTCAAAACAGTGATTAGGGGATTTGCTCTCTGGCTCACATGAGTGACTTCTGGTAATTTTCCATATCCATCAGGATCCTTCTTCCTCAGCCTCCCAAGTCACTGGGATTACAGGCACCCAGCTGGATTTCTGTACTCTTGTCATGGTCCAACTCCTTTCCCCTCAAGCAGTCCTTTCTTTGTATAACCCCTAATTTTTTTTCATATGAATTTTACTGTTACCTTCCTTTGCTGAAAAACCTCTCATGGCTTCCTGTTGCCACTCTTTAGTATGATCTTCCTAACCTTACATGATTCACCCTCTGTTCTTTGCTTACAGAGTTATTTTCTTTCTGTTCATTGACTACACCAAGATCCATTCCCCCTTCAGGGCCTTGATGATTACTACTTTCTGTGCCTAGAACCCCCTTCCAGTTGTTTGCATGGTTGACTGAGAATTTAAATCTCAGCCCAAATATTTCCGCTACCCCAGTCAATATCACATTATTCCATTTTCTTCACAGAATTATCACTGTTTGATATTATTTGTTTATTGTCTGTTTCCTCCACCAAAATATAAGCTTAGATTTTGTCATTCCTTTTCTTGTTTGTGTATCTGATACGTAAAACAGTACCTGGAACATAATAGGTTTCTAAGGTCTAAGGTCTGAATATTTACAGACCTTAGGAATGTCCCATACCCTGTCCTAATCACAACTCTTTCACTTCTCCTATAAGAAAACATAAAATGGACTTTTATGATCATCTTTTCCTAAGTGTTCTTTAGTTTTTTAGCTTTTTGAGCATCTTCATACAATATAATTTAGTTTATGCATCTTTAATAGTTTTTGGCTTTGAACTTTATATATGTG
This sequence comes from Aplodontia rufa, assembly GCA_004027875.1. Taxonomy (NCBI): domain Eukaryota; kingdom Metazoa; phylum Chordata; class Mammalia; order Rodentia; family Aplodontiidae; genus Aplodontia; species Aplodontia rufa. The sequence continues at coordinate 23,751 of PVKS010002181.1, forward strand.
AAATTATGATGTACGGATTTTGTGTGTGTTGATGTTCTTGATATCCATACTTTAGTATGTATAGAATTAATTGATACTATATAGGATGCTATTTAAACACATTACTAATTATCCATTCTACTGCTAGTGGATATTTGAATTATTTACATTGTCTTGCTGTTATAGACAATCCTGCTGAGAATGTTCTTATATATGTTCATGAATTTCTGTAGGCCCTAGAGTCTAGGGTGTATACCTGGAAGTACGATTATTGGACCTTAGGATATGCATATCTTCAATTTTGGTAGAATAATGGCAAATTATTTTCTAAAGTGATTGTACCAATTTATACTGTCATTTGAAAACATTGTATTTGCATGTTCATTGTTTCTTTTTTTGTTTTTTCTTAGGGAGGGACAGTGAGAGAGAGGAAAGAGAGAATCAATTTTATTTAGTTTTTCATGTGGCTTTCATTGCTCTGACACTTCATTGCGTACATGGCGCTGGGGTTCAAACCCATGTCCTTGTGCATGCCAGGCAGATGCTGTAACTGCTGAGCCACTGCTTGAGTCCCTCTTTTCTTTTTTCTTAAAATATTCAGTTTTTCATATGTTTGGCATAGTAGTCCTTTGTCAACTTGTGTTACATATATATTCTCCCATTCTGTCACTTATTGTTCTGCACTTCATGAAAGTTTATAATTTTAATGTGATCCTATTAGACCTTTCCTCCAGCAGTGTTTATTGTTACTTCCTAAAGACCACATTCCCTACTCCAAGATCAAGAAGACTTTCTGGTAGATGATCTTCTAAAAGCTTTGTAGTTTTTGGCTCATTTGGATCTAACTCTGCCTGGTACTGAATTTTGTGTATACTGTGAGATAGAGGTCAGATTTCCTCCCCCCATCCCATATGGCTTTCCAGTTTGCACTATTTTTTGAAGAACTCATCCTTTTCCCACTACTCCTTATTGATATCCACTCTGTTCAGATGTTCCAATTATTTTTATAGTTTGTTTTGAATAAGGTTATACTTAGCCATCAATTAATGTCTTTTAAGTTGGTTTTAGTCATAAAATTCCCTCTACATCCTCCCACTCCTTTTTTTTCACTTGTATTTTATTGGTCGAATAATCCAGCTGACCTACCCTGTAATTTTCCTTAATCTAAATTCACTGATTACATCGCTTTGGTAGTTTCACGTTTCCACTATATTCTGCATTTCCACTAGCTATAAAAGATATTCAAGATGGTAGTCCTATGTCAATTAATATATGTTGCATATAAGCAGTTAAAGCTATAAATTTCTGGGGCAGGAGCGATGGTCCAGTAGTTATAGCACTTGCTTGGTATGCACGAGTTTGTGAGTTCAAACCCCAGCACCATGTACACAACAATGTCTCAGAGCAACGAAAGCTACATGAAAAACTAAATATAATTGATTTTCTCTCTCTCTCACTCTCACTGTCCTTGTCTTTAAAAAAAAAAAAGAAAAAAGGTATAAATTTCCATCTAAGTACTATTTTCCTTCATGCCATGTAACCTGGTTTGTATTTTTATGATTCTTTTGATCCATGGGTTATTTAGAAATAATTGTTGTGAAGTAACCAGTGAGAGATCAAGCTGAGACCTATGTAAGCCAAATTCAGAGACTATTAGCTGGCTGGTGACTGCCCGCAACAGTAAGACGCTGTTCAGAGTGCAGCTCCGATTCTCTTTTTGCAGGGTCTTATAAACGCAAAAACTGTATCCTCCTAGGTGCTGGGGAGTTTGCAGGTTCACAAAGCAAGTTTATTTACAGAAGCCAAAAAATGCAGTTACAGCAGTTAGTTATATTGCAGAACAAGGAAAGTCTTGCTTCCTGTTTGGTAGTTGTTGAGACCATTCTGTAAGACTTACAATACCTTGGGGCTTACAGTACCTTAGGGCTTTCCACACTCAGGAGAGGTCAGATGGAGTGCAAACATGGAGTCTCTTAGGCTAATGGCCTTGTCACATAATCATTCTATTTTTGAATTTCCAGACCTTTCTGGAATTGTTTTTGTTTTTGTTTTGTTTTTTTCTTATTTTTAAAAGAGAGAGGGCCAGTGAGAGAGAGAGAGAGAGAGAAAGAGAGAGAGAGAATCAATTTTATTTAGTTTTTCATATGGCTTTTGTTGCTCCGAGACTTCGTTGTGTACATGGTGCTGGGATTTGAACCTGCATCCTCACTCATGCCAGGCAAGCGCTGTAACTGCTGAGCTACCACTCCAGCCCCTCTGGAATTGTTCTTATTAAAAAAATTTTTTAATTGACAGATAACTCACATACCATAAAATTTACCCTTTGAAGTATATCCTTCAGAGGTTTTTGGTTCACAAAGCTGTGCAGTTATCACCACTACCAAATTCCAAAACAATTTCATCACTTTGGAAAGAGATTCCATACTTACTCACTCCTCATTTTTCCCTCCCCTCTGTCCCTTGAAAATATCGATCTATTTTCTGTCTCTATGGATTTGCTTATTCTGGACATTTCATACATAAGTAGAATTGTCATACATACCTGGCTTTTTTCACTTAGTGTTTTTGAGGTTCATCTATGTTGTAGCATGTGTAAATACTCCTTTCTTTTTTTCCTTTGTGTTACTGGGGATTGAACGTAGGGCCTCACACATGCTAGGCAAGTGCTGTACCACCAAGTTATATCTGCAGCCTTTTTTATTTTTTATTTTGAGACAGGGTCTTGCAAGTTGCCTAGGTGGGCCTCAAACTTATGATCCTCCTGCCTCAGCTTCCTGAAAAGCTGGAATTACAGGTGCATACCAGCTCAGTACTCTTTCTTATGGCTGAGTAATATTTTGTGTGTGTGTGTATGTATATATGTATGTATATTTGTATATATGCCCACATTCTGTGTATTCATCAGTTTAGGGATTTTGGGTTCTTTTTACTTTTTGACTATTATGAATAAGGCTGCTATAGCATTCTCTAAAGATTCTTATGTCTGTATGTTTTCAGTTCTTTTAGTTAGAAACCTAGTAGTAGAATTGCTGGATGTTGAGTATTTTGACATTGATGAGCTTAACTGTATCACAGTCACTAAACATATTATATGGGTTTACTTGTTTGATATTAAGTCTTTCATCATAGTTCAGAAAACAGTGAATTTTTATAAATATTCTATGTGCTTGAAAAGAATTTAGTGGGTATATTTGTTGGGTGAAGACTATATATGTATATCCATGTGATCAGATGAGTTAATCATATTCAAATATTGTAAATCCTTACTACTTATTGAGTGCTAAGCACTGAAAAATATGTTAAATTCCATTATGATTATGGATTTGTGTACTTAGTGGTTCTGTTAATTTTGCTTTATGTATTTTGGGAGTATATTCTTAGGTTGCATACTGGTGCAAACTTGCCAAATCATTTTAGTGAATTAAAACATTTATTTACTTAGAAGTTGCCACTTTATAGAGACATGAGTTCTTTTTGCCTTAAATAAATTTATCGATACTAATTAAGCCCACATACTTTCTTTTGGTTAATATGTACATTGTATATTTTCCATTTTTTTAGCTATTCTAAGTCATGGCATTTTGTCCTTTTATAGCCCCACAAGCTTCCCTCCTACTTTCTGGCAACCACTAATGTGTTCTGTTTCTATAAGTTTGTCATCATAAAAGTGATATTATGTGTTCAGGTTGCTATAACAAAAACACCACCAACTTGGGTGCCTTACAAACAGCAGTTTCTCATAGTTCTGAGGTGTTGTCAGATTCATTGTCCAGTGAGGCCCTGTTCCGCACAAACAGCACCTTCTCACCATGGCAGAAAGGCAAAGCAGCACCCTGGAGCTTATTTTCTAAGGGCACTAATCCTATTCTGGAAGGTTCTGACCCCTGACCTAATAATGTCCTTAAATCTACTTTCTAGTTCCATCACGTTGGGGATTAGGTTTTAGTACATGAATTTAGTGGGGTAGGTGGTGAGGGGTCCGCATTCGTCAGACCATAGCAGTTGCAAAAGTGGAATCATGTGGTATTGTAATCTTACACTTAGTCTGATTCTCTGGAGATTCATCTGGCTTGTCAGCATGTATCAAGTTCAGCCCTTTTTATTTCCTTATGATACTCCTTGGCATTGGTGTATCCACCTGTTGAAGGATATCTTGATTAGTTATCTTTTTGGCTGTTAAATATAAAGCTGCCATAAACATTTACAGGTTTTTGTGTGAGGACAGTATTTTGTTTCTTAGATAACTTCTAGGTTATATGGTAGTTGCACATTTAGCTTTTGAAGAAACCGCTAAAATGTTTTTCAGACTGGCTATCCCATTTTATATTCCTACCACAAATATATAAGTAATCCAGTTTCTTCACATCTTCCCCAGCATTTGGGTGATGCTATTTTTTTTATTTTAGCCACTCTGATAGATATATAGTAATATGTCATTGTGATTTTAATTTGTATTTCCCTAGTAGCTAATGGTATCAAACTTCTTTTCATGTGCTCATTTGCAATCTGAGTATCTTTGGTGAAATATTTGTTTATGTCCATTGTTCATGCATTTTGTTTTTTTCGTGTTTTTAGTACTAGGATTGAACCCGTGGGCTTTACCACTGAACTATATCCCCAGCTCTTTTTCTTTATTTATTTTTTTGAGATAGGGTCTTGCTAAATTGCCATTTGCCTTAAACGTGCTATCTTCCTGTTTCAGCTCCCAAGTAATTGGGGTTATAGGTGTGCATTATGGCACCTAGTTTCTAATCTGTTTTTAATTCTTTTGTATATACCCAGAAATGGAATTGCTAGATTATTCTATTTTTAATTTTTTTGAGGAACTGCCATATTTGCCACAGTAGCTGTACCAATGTTTATTCTTACAATTAAAACAATCTGATTAAAATTAATACTAGTTTAACTTTGACATAGACTACACTTCTTCACAAGTGTGCTTATTCTCCCTATTTAATTGTATCAACATCTCAAATTACATCTTTGGACATCATACACTGACTAACATAGATTTATGATTATTTTAATGTATGTGTATTTTAAATCCTGTGCAAAATAAAGTGGAGTAACAAACCAACATTACAATAATAATGTCTTTTTTATCTTTATTTTGATTTTAGATTGGGTCTCACTATGTTGGCCAGACTGATCTCAAACTCTTTGAACTTCAATGCTCCTCCTACCTCCGCCTTCTAAGTAGTTAGGGCAGCAGGAAAACATCACTGTGCTGGGATTTGAACTGACGTACTTGTGCATGCCAGGCAAGGCCCGTGACCATCAAGCCATGGTTCCAGCGCCCCCTATGCCTTACTTTTTTTTTTTTTTTTTTTTATAGAGAGGGACAGTGAAGAGACAGAGAATCAATTTTTTATTTAGCTTTTAACATGGCCTTTGTTGCTGTGACACTCACTTGTGTACGTGGGTGCTGAGGTTTGAATCTGTGTACTCACGAATGCTGAGCAAGCACCACAGCCACTGAGCCACCACTGTAGCCCCTATGCCTGACTTTTAAATTATGTTTTGTTATTGTTTTGTTGTGCTGGGAATGGAACCCAGAGCCTCACATATGTTAGGGAAATGCTCTCCCCCTGAGCTGCATCCATAGCCCAATACTGCGTTTTATATTTATCTTTGTTTATCAGAGAGCTTTATATTTTAAAAGGGCTTTGTGAGCTATTGCTTATCCTTTCATTTCAACTTGAAGGAGTCACTCTAGCATTTCTGGCAGAGTAGGACCGGTTACAATCAACTAATGTAGCTTGGATTTATCTGGGAATGCATTAACTTTTCTCTCATTTTGAGGGACAGTTTTGCTTGATACGGAATTTTTGGTTGATACTTTTTTTTTCTTTCAACAGTAAATATATCCCCTTGATGTCTTTTGACCTGTAAAGTTTCTGTTGAGAAATTGATGATTTTATTGAGGATTCCTTCTGTTGCTTTTCTCTTGATGCTTCTCTTTTTATATCTTGATGATAATGTGTCTTAGTGTGGGTCTCTTTAGGATTAGCCTACTTGGCGTTCCTTGAGCTCCCTGTGTTATTGATCTATGTCTTTTCTCAAATTTGGGAAGATGTCAGCCATTATTTTTTTCAAATGTTCTCTGTCTCTTTCTCTTTTCTAATGGGATTCCTGCAATACACATGTGGTTTGCTTGATGATATCCAATAAATCCTTAGACTGTTCACTTATCTTCCTTTATTATTTTTGTTTTGTGTTCCTTTAGACTCAGTAATTTTAAATGACCTGCTTTCAGATTTGCAGATTTTGGAATGGGGTTGTAGTCTTAGATAAAGTGCTTGTCTAGTGTGCATTAGGACCCACGTTTTGTTCTTAGCACTGGAAATTTTTTTTAACTTACTCATTTGCCTATTCAAGCCAGCTATTGAGCTAGTGTGGTGAATTTTTCAGTTTATAATTTAGTATCTTTTTATAATTTATTTTTGTTGATATTCTCATTTTGTTCATGGTTTCCTGATTATTTTGAGGTGTTTGTTATGCTTTAGTTCTTTGAGCATATTTAAGATACTCTTTCCCTAAGGGTTGTTTCTTCTCACTTTATTTTCTTCCTTTGAATGTGCTGTTTTTCTGTTTGTTGCACTTACAATATTTTTATTGAAATTTGGCATTTGAAAAAGAAAAATCACCTCTCCTAAACTGGTATCATGTGGAAAACGACTAACTAGTAGCAGGGCTTACTTTGAGCCTTGAGTATGAAGCCTTGGTATGAAGGCTGCTTTGGTCTCTCTTGGTATTCATCGTGTTTGGGTCTTTTCTATTTCCCTCTATATACAGCAGCTTTTTTTTTTTTTTTTTTTTTTTTTTTTTAAAGAGAGAAGGACAGTGGGTGAGAGAGAGAACCCATTTTTTATTGAGTTTTTCACATGGCTTTCGTTGCTCTGACTCTTAGTTGTATACGTGGGTGCTGGGGTTTGAAGCCATGTACTTGAGCTTGCTGGGCAAGTGCCGTAACTGCCGAGCCACTGCTCCAGCCCCTACAGCTGCTTTTAATGCCTTAATTTCTCAGTTTCATGCCAGATTCTTTTTGGGGACTAGAAATTCTGTTGTATTCCTCTGCTGTAACCTCTTGCCCAGGTGTCTGGTGGTCTGTAGTTCCTCTACAGCTTTACAGAGCAGTACCCATTACTTCCCATGGTTTTCCCCAACTTGAGACACAAACTATTTTGCTTTTTGGAGTGTGAGCTCTGACTTAGATGAAAGATTAGAGTGTTGCAAATAAAGTCTGCCCTGCACCCTGCTGTCTGAGGGAAAATATTAACAGTTGGGCTGCTCTTTCCCACTGCTTTATGTCAAGAAGAAGGTGGGACAAAATCTAGTAAAAATACCAACATTTGTACCAGTCACTCCCTATATACAATGTATATTTTCTTTTTCTTTTTTTTTTATGATTGAAACTGTTATTTATTTATATCTTGGGGAAAACACAAGTTACATAATCGAACATACAAAGATTTTGAACAAATGCTTATTTTTTATTGCTGCATTACAGTTGCACATAATGATGAAATTTGTTGTCACATATTCATACATGCACACAATACAGCTATAAATTGACCAATATACCGTCCCCTCCAGCACTTTCCCATCTCCCTCTTCCCTTTCCCTGGTTCCTTGCCTCTCTTTCTGGGGTATATATTTATTCTAATGTACCCATAGTTATAATTCTTTTTTTTAATTTTTTTTATTTTGAGCAACCTTACAAGATTTTAACAAAATAATATAAAATGTGTATAAAATATGTATATATTCTGGATATTGCAATTATCCCCAGGAGTGCCCCCCCCAATTACCTCCCTTATCCCTCCATTCCCCGATTCTTATGAAGAACATTTTTTTATATATATGTGACAATAGTATGAGTGATGATATATTTAAAAAAGCTTGGATTGCATATTTTCTTTGGACCGATTTTGACTTTGTTTTTGTCTTAGAATTTCAGTAGTTGGACTATTATGTGTCTGAATGATTTTGCTTGTATTCTTAGACCTAGAAATTTATTTTTACCCAATATGGGAAAACTTTAGCTATTGTTTCTTTAAATCTCTTTTCTGTCTCATTTTTTCCTTCCTGTTCCTCTGGGACTCCACTTTTTTAAAAATTTTTATTTTTAGAGAGAGAGACAGTGAGAGAGAGGCAGAGAGTCAATTTTATTTAGTTTTTCATGTGGCTTTCAGTGCTCTGAGACTTCATTGTGTATGTGGTGCTGTGGTTTGAACTTGCGTCCTTGAGCTTGCCAGGCAAGTGCCTTAACCACTGAGCCACAGCTCCAGCCCCTGGAACTCCACTTTTATATCATAGTGTTTGATACTGTTTCATAAGTCACTGGGGCTTTCTTTGTTTTCTTTAATACTTTAATCTTTTTTTTCCTCTGTTCTTCGGATTGGACGTTCACTAATGATGTGTCTTCCATTTGCTGACTTTTTATGTGGCCTCTAGTATGCTAAAGCCATTTAGTGTTGTTTTGTTTGATTTTTTGTTTTAGTTGTACTTTTCAGTTCTAAACTTTTTGGATTGAACCTAGGAACATTCTGCCTCTGAGGTATTTCCCCAGTCCTTTTTATTTTTTGAGATAGTATCTTACTAAATTGCTGAGGCTGAACTTGAAATTTCAATTCTCTTGCCTCAGCCTTCCCTAGTAGCTGAATTACAGCTGTGTGCCACTATGCCTGGCTCAGTCTTCTTTTTTATAGTTTATATTCTTCTGTGTTAAATTTTCTTCTCTGTTCGTTCATATGACACTTTTTCTTTAGGTTCATAAATATGTCTCATCTACTTATTGCCTTTTTTCACTAATTCTAATTTCTGGTTCATTTTGAGGTCAGGGTCTGTTGACTGCTGATTCTGAATCACAGTTCCCTGCTTGTCCATTGTCTAATAACTTTTTATTACATACTAGATTTGGTGAATGATGAATTGTAGAGAGTCTGGACCCAGATTTTTTCATTGAAGAGTATTGACTTTTGTTTATTGTTTCATTGAAGAGTATTAACGGGATTGTTAATATGAGGTACTTGAACTCTGTCTCCTTTGATATGGACAGCAACCAAAATATCTGGTTAACTTTTTTTGTAGCATATATATATATATATTTTTTTTTTAAAGAGAGAGGGACAGTGAGAGAGACAGAGAAAGAGAGAAAAAACTTTAGTTTTTCACATGGCCTTTGTTGCTCCAACACTCAGTTGTGTACGTGGTGCTGGGGTTTGAACCTGGGTCCTCGTGCTTGCCAGGCAAGTGCCAAAACCGCTGAGCCATCGCTCCAGCCCCCCCCCCTTTTTTTAAGAGACAAGGACAGAGAGAGAAAGACAGAGAGAAACAATTTTTATTGAGTTTTACATATGGCTTTTATTGCTCCAGCACTTATTTGTGTATGTCGGTGCTGGGGTTTGAACCCTTGTACTCGTGCATGCCAGGCAAGCGCATTAACCACCAAGCCACCACTCCAGCCCTCTGCTTAACTTTTGATGCTGTTGTTGTTGAGGCTCTTGGTTTTTTCTTTTTCTTTTTATTGTTCAACATTGTCTTACATATTTAAGGGATTCGTTGCTTCATATTTATACATGCATATGTAATGACAGAGTAGTTTAAACCCAATCCTTATCCAGGATCTTCCCCGCTCTTTACCCACTCCCCGATCTCATGTCTACTCTGTAATTCCTCCATGTTACGGATACAAATGACCATATACATGTGTTTTAATTGTTGCCATTTCTAGATTTATATGCCTGTCTGAGTATGTTTTGGCTTCTCATGGGAGTCAAGTGTATCTTACAGTATTGATATTCCCCCCTTTTCCTTCCCTCTCTCCTCCCCTCCTTCATAGCTATAGTGCCTTCAGCTTATGTGTTACTTCAAATTTTGTGGGTCTGGCAATTAAACTTGACTCTCATCCTATCTTAGATTTTACTCTTTTTCACATGTGAGAGAAATCATTCAATCCTTAAGTCTCAGCATGATTTTTTCCATTTCCATCCATTTACCTGCAAAAGCCATGTTCTCATTCTTTCTAATAGCTGAGAAGAACTCCATTGTGTGTATGTGTGTATGTGTGTGTGTGTATCACAGTTTTTGGATCCATTTATCCAGTGAGGGGCATCTGGGTTGACTCCATAATTTAGCTATTGTAAATTGAGCTGCTGTAAACATCGATGTAGCTGTGTCTCTGTAATAGGCTGATTCTAGCTCTTCTGGGAAAATACCCAGGGGTGGGATAGCTGGGTCAAACCGTAGCTCCATCCCTAATTTTTTGAGGTCTCTCCACAGTCCCACCAACAGTGTGTTAGTATTCCTTTCTTCTCACAACTCCTCCAGCATCTGTTGTTTGTATTCTTCATCTTTGCCATTCTGACTGAAATGAGGTGGATCTCAGTTTGCAGTTTTCATTTGCGTTTGTCTGATTGCTAACGATGAAGAACACTTTCTCATATATTTATTAGCCTTTTGAACTTTCTCTGTTGAGAAGTTTCTGTTTAGTTCCATAGTGCATTTATTAGAGCGTTAGTGTTTTTGGTGTTAACGTTTTTGAGTTCTTTGTATATTCTGGATATTAGCACTCTGTTGGAGAAGTAGCAGGCTATCATTTTCTCCCATTCTGTAGGTTCTCTTTTGACACTCTTGACTAATTCCTTAGCTGTACAGAAGCTTTTCAGTTTAATGACATCCCACTCATTAATTCTTGGTTTTAGTTCATGCACTATGGGAGTCTTGTTAAGTTAGGAGGAGCCTACACCAATATGGTGGAGTGTTGATCCTACTTTAACTTTAATAATTGTATGGTTGCTGGTTTAATTTCTGGTTCTTTGATCCACTTCAATTTGATTCTTGTGCATTGTGAGAGATAGGATCTAATTTCAATTACCTGCATATGGCTGTCCAGTTTGTTCAGAACATTTGTTGAACAGGCTGTCTTTCCTCCAAGCTATGTTTTTGCCCCTTTTGTTGAATATGAGGCGGATAAAGATTTGTGGGGTTGTCTCAGTGTCTTCTATTCACTATTTTTGGTCTTCCTGCCATACCAATACCATGCTATTTTTTGTTACTACAGCTCAATAGTATAATTTCAAGTCCTGTATTGTGATACCTCCTGCTTTTTTTTTTTTTTTGCTTAGTCACACTTTAACTGTTCTGGGTTTCTTGTTATTCCAAATGAATTTGAGAATTGATTTTTCTATATCTGTGAAGAATGATGTTGATATCTTGATGGGGTTTGTGCTAAATCTGTACAGAGCTTTTGGAAGAATGGTCATTGTAATTTTATTGATTCTGCCTAAGCAAGAACATGGAATGTCTTTCCATCTTCTTAGGTCTTCTTCAATTTCTTTCTTCAATGTTTGATAGTTTTCGTTGTAGAGGTACTTTATTTCCGTTGTTAGATTAATTCTCAAGTCTTTTATTCTTTTTGAGATTATTGTGAATGGGACAGATTTCCTGATTTCTTCTTTGGCTAAATTGGTTTTGGAGTATAAAAAAGCTATTGATTTATGGGTATTGATCTTGTATCCTGACACCTTGCTGAATTCCTTTATAAGCACAATCATTTCATTGTCAAATAGACATAGTTTTACTTCATCTTTTCCTATTCTTATCCCTTTGATTTCCTACTCTTGTGTGATTGCTCTGGCTAGGGTTTTGAGGACTAGATTGAATAAGAGTGATGAGAGTGAACAGCCTTGTCTTGTTCTCAAGGGGAATGCTTTCTGTTTTTCTCCATTAAGTATAATGTTGGCTATGGGTTTGTCATAAATGGCTTGTACAAAATGAAGGTAAGTTCCTTTGATCGATACCTATCTGTTCAAGAGTTTTAAGCATCAATGTTGGATTTTGTTAAAGGCCTTTTCTGCATCAATCGAGATGATCCATGTGGTTTTTGTCGTTTAATTCTGTTTAAGTGATGAATTACATTTATTGATTTGCATATGTTGAACCAGCCTTGCATCCCCTGTAATGAAGCCCACCTGACTGTGATGTTTTTATCTTTTTGATGTGTTTTTGGATGCAGTTTGCTAGAATTTTATTAAGAATTTTTGCATCTGTGTTCATCAGGGAAAGCAAAATATCTGCTTAACTTTTGATGCTATTGTTGATCCTCTTGGAGGTTTTTTTGTTTTTTTGTTTTTTGTTTTTTAATCAGTCAAGAATTTGGTCAGAGTTTATCCTCAAATTTGAGAATTCAAACTCCCAGTTATCCTTCTTTTTCCAGGACTTCTCCCTAATTTTACAGCTGTTCTGTCAGCCCCAGTCTATATTCTCTGAAACCTCAAGCCAGTTTAGACTGTTACTTTGTGCAATCCAGTAATGTATGGATTGAGAAGCACTTTAGGCACAAATCCACAAATTCTCACCTGATGCTTTTCCTCTCTGTGTAGGGTTGATTTTTTTTTTTTTTTAAAGAGTGGGACAGTGAGAAAGAGAGAATCAGTATTTTCATCTGGTTTTCATTGCTCTGTCACTTAGCCACATCATGGTGGTGGGGTTCGAACCCATGTTCTTGCACATGCCAGGCAAGTGCTGTAACCACCAAGCTACCACTCCAGCCCCTAGCGTTGACTTTTAGTTTTTTTAAAATTTTTTTTATCCATTGTATATAATTATTTTGCAAAGTTAGTTCACCATAAATGTAAGCCAGACCTCCCCTATACTTAGATTTTAACAACACATTTGAACTTATATTTTTCCCTCAACACCTGTAGCTAATAGATATTTATACTCTCCCCTCAAAAAAGGTTTAGTGTCAACAGTATTAGCAGTATTTGTCTTCTTGTCCCCATGTAACCATATTTCAAGCTGGAAATTCATTTGGGGTTCTGATTTCAAGTTTTTGGTCTTTTTTTTTTTTTTTTTTTTTTTTCAGGGATGACCACTAAACTTGGGGCCTTGTGCATGCTAGGCAAGTGCTCTGCCAGTGAGCTAAATTCCCAACCCCTTGGTCTTTCTTCTTGAATACCATTTAATATATAAGTAGGATTATATGTGAAAGTTTCATTCAGACATTTGAAGATAAGTTTCATTTTCTTCCAGCCTATAATTATTACCAACAAAAAAATCTGATACATATATGTATATATATATATATATTTTTTTTTTTTTTTGGAAAGTGAAGTGTGTAACTTTTAAATTTTACATGTAATAAAATTTGACTTTGTTTCTTAGAGTTCTTAGGCATGAGACCAAAAGCCCTAGTCATTAAAAGAAAAAATGATAAATTGGGCTTTATCAAAGTTGAAGGCTTTTGCTTTACAGAATACATTAAGATCACCCCACACCCCACCAAATCTCAGGAGCCTTTAAACTGAGGTATGTGTTGAAGCAGTGGTTGAAAGCAGATGAGTTTATATAGGAGGAGAGGATGGATTTTGGTCTTAAAAGAACTTTTCAAGAATATTCTGGCTAATATTATGAGGAAACAACTCAGATTAAGATCATACAGATTTTGTTTATTTTGTTTTGGAATCTAGCCCTGGCTCTCACTAGGTATGACTTGGTGAATTTGGAACAGTATGGAGTATAAATAAATAAAACATCTCTATGACACATTGTCTTATTCATAAAATAAGGATTATTTTGTCTTTCCTATCTACCCTTCTGGGCTCATTTCTTTTCTTTTCTTTTTAAAGAGAGAGGGACAGTGAGAGAGACAGAAAGAGAGAAACAACTTTAGTTTTTCACATGGCTTTAGTTGCTCCAAGACTTAGTTGTGTACGTGGTGCTGGGGTTTGAACCCAGGTCCTTGTGCTTGCCAGGCAAGCACTGGAACCGCTGAGCCACTGCTCCAGCCCGCTGGGCTCATTTCTGAGGATCAGATGAGACCATGTATGTGAAAACATCTTTAAGTGAGGGATTGTTTAATATTCTACCTGCTCTTCTATGCTGAGTGGATGATCCAGTAATATTGTGTTGAGAAACTGATTTAAGCATTATGAACTGCTTCATATTTATCCAGCAAATAGGAATGATTTTATCTTAAGAGTCGACTATTGGGGCTGGAGAGGTGACTTAGCAGTAGAGCGCTTGCCTGGCATGTGAGAGGATGTGGGTTTGATTCTGAGCACCACATACACAACTAAGTGTCAGAAAAACAAAAAACAGATGAAAACAAAAGAAAAAAATTTTTTTCTCTCCTCTTTTTTTTTTTTTTTAAAGTGGGCTATTGAAAATTCAGGACTCTCGAGAGTCAAAGAAAGGTTGAATTCTGTGTACTACAAGTAGAATGGGAAAGAGGGATAGGAAAGGTTGGGGTGTGCACAGAAAGAAGTTCCTACTACATTCTTTAAGCCCTATAAAAGATTAGTACCTACTTTTCATTCCTCTTTCTTGTCTTTCGCCTGGGAGACAACTTCTCTTTCTTTTTTAAAAAGAGAGAGGGACAGTGAGAGAAAGAATTTTATTTAGCTTTTCATCTGGTTTTTCATTGCTCCAATACTTCACTGTGTATGTGGTGCTGGGGTTCGAACCTGCATCCTTGTGCATGCCAGGCAAGTGCCTTAACCACTGAGCCACTGCTCCAGCACCTTCACTTTCTTAAGTATGGAATGGTTACAAAATTGTCCACTTTAGTGGGAGTGAAGGTAAGTTCAGGCTGACCCTGCAGCTGGACTGATGGGAAAAAGAAGTCTATCTGGATCCCATGTTTTCTACCACCAGGGGTTTATTGAAAAAAGAAAATTTGGAAAATTGAGTGTGTTAGGGGAAGACAGTAGAGATGAATGGGTAATGGCATGTATTGGAGAATTTTGAGCATCTCGATGATGCTTAGGCAGAGGTAGATATGATTAGTTGTTGATGCTATAACAATAACTTGAGCCAAGTAGGTGGTGAAGGCTTCTTGCTGTGTGAGTCAGAGCAAGAAGCAGAGGCACAGGCTTCTAGATCTTGTTGCAGAAGGGTTGATTCCGACAGCATATAATTTGCATCCTCGTTCCATGGGAGAAGAGGTTCATAGATGGGCACATATTCTCACATCCCTGAACCATAAATTGGAGTTTTCCACCTGAAAGGAGTAGAGACAGAAAGCATCCTTTACTCATGCCTTTACTCATGGTCCCAATGTCCCCTTGCAAGGATGACCACAACATCCATGTGTATATCCTTCCCCCCCTTTCCCTTCTATCTGCTTCCTATGGGACCTTTCACCTATCAGTTACCCACTCCTCATATTTTCAGTCTGTTCCTCTCTTCTGATTCTTTTTTTTTTTTTTTGGAAGAGAGAAAGGGGCAGTGAGAATCAAATTTAGTTTTTCATGTGGCTTTCGTTGCTCCAACACTTTATTGTGTATGTGGTGCTTCGAACCCATGTCCTCGAGCATGCCAGGCAAGTGCTGTAACCACTGAACCACTGCTCCAGCCGGATTCCTTTTTTAATTTATAACATGCTCAAGTTTCCCTAAACTCAAAAAGAAACAAATGTTTCTCTTGACCCTGCTACTCATCTACTACTGTCATTTCCTGACAACCCTGTCCAGATTTTTTACCAGATTTTTGACCGCTTTAACCCTAACCTCCTTCCGAAGGCTTACGTCAGGGGTACAGGCACTCTAATTCTTGACTCCACTGTACTGAAAGGACACTTAAGTTCTGCTCAAATTCTGCAGCCTTTTCTTAGGCCTTCTTTGACCCTTCTCAATCTCTGTTTTTGAACTGCATGATTTCATTTATTTATGCAGTCTTAAAAAGTTGAATACATAGATGCCAAGAGTTGAATGGTGGTTACCAGGAATAGGAAGTGAGAGTGTTGGGACTCGAGGTAGAAAAGGGGAGATGTAGATCAAAGGGTACAAAGTTGCAGTTATGATAATGAATAAGCCTAGAGATGTAATACACAGCATGATGATTATAGTTAATATTATAGTATGTACTAGAAATTTACTAAGGCTATAGATTTCAGGGGCTGTCACAGCAACAACAAAAAGTAACTATGTAAGGAGATAAGTTCCTTTGTTTTTTTAAAGAGAAAGGGACAGTGAGAGAGAAAATCAATTTAATTTACTTTTTCATTTGTCTCTCATTGCTCCCACACTTCGCTGTATATGTGGTGCTGGGGTTTGAATTCATGTCCTCATGCATGCGAGGCAAGCACTGTAACTGCTGAGCCACCGTAGCCCCTGTTTTCTTGTTTTTAAAGTATGTTTTTATTAGTTTTACTGAAGTATAACTCACATATCATAAAGTCATTCTTTTAAAGTGTAAAATGTAGTGTTTTTAGTATATTCACAGAGTTCAAACATCATCACTATGTAATTTTAGAATATTTTTATCACCTCCAAAAGACATTCCATTCCCATTAGTGGTGAGTCACTCCATGTTTCCCCATTCCTACCCCTTGGTAACCGCAACTCTACTTTGTTTCTATGTGTTTGCTTATTCTGGACATTTCATGTATAAGGAATCATACAATATATGGCTTTTTATTGCCTTTTGATTTTTTTCACTTAGCATACTTTTTTAAGGTTCATCCTTATTTTTATGGCTGAGTAATATTCCATTTATGGATATAAAACATGGCTGTACTGACACCTTGGTTTTGGACTTCTAGCCTCCAGAACTGTGAGAGAATAAATATCTGTCCTTTTAAGATATTAAGTTTGTGATAATTTAGTAAATCTCCTTTTCATTGGTTGATTGTTCTATTAGTTGTTGACTATTCTCTTCTGACAAGGTCTTCCTTACTACTTATGTCTCACTCCCCTGGATCTAATTCTCTCTGCTCTTTCAGGTTGAATTCTCATATTTCCAACTAAGGATCATCTCCATGTAGATATGCCAAGAACATCTAAAACTTACTGTGCCCTTCTTCCCCACACATGCTTGCTTTCCTGAACTATATATTTTGTGTACCATCCACCTCAAAATCTGTCATCTCTAATTTCTCCCTTTGCCCTTTCCTTCGAATTCGTTCTGAAGGTCTGTCAGTTCTACTTTTGTAATATATGTTATTTCAATTTCCATTCCTCAGACATTTAAGGTACACTTAAATGTGTAAGGAACTGAGCTAGACACTGGAGAATACTAAGTTTAACAATAGCAAGGTCTTTGATGTCAAGAGCTGAGCGAAAGCTGTATTATCTAAATTTCAGTTCCCTTTCTGTTAACAGGAAAAAAACCTCTACCTTATGAGGATTAAATGAGAAAGTATATTTAAAATATATCTCATGGTGTGTGATATACGGTAGGGAGATAAAGGAGAACTTTTAGTATTAACCTTACCAAGTCATTCTTCACTCAGATTCCTTAATTCAGAATCACATCAGAGGTCTTAGATGATTTGGCTCCAAATAACCAACCTTTCTAAATTTATTTTCTTTTCCGCCCCTATTTCCCATCCCCAAAAGACTGCTGTTATTCCTGTTTACATCTTGAAGTTCTCTGACTTTTGCTTGCATAATTACCTGTCTCTGGCATAACCTCCAGCAATCATTGCCACATGACTAAATCAGTAGTTCTCTCTTCAGTCCTGCCTACAGATTGGAATCACTGAGGAACTTTAAAAAATACTGGTGACTGGATTCTATCATCAGAGATTCTGATTAATCAGCACAGCCCAAGCATCAGGAGTTTTAAAAGCTGCCTAGGTGATTCTAACGTGTAACTAATACTAACTACTACTGGCTCACATCTTACACGTTCCCTCAAAGGCTTTTCTGAAAACCACTTCCTCACCAACTTCTGCAACTCTAATCTTTCCTTCCCCTGTGAATACCCAGTGCTTTGTCTGCCTTACTTTTAAGACATTTACCATTTTTTTCCTTTGCAATAATCTTTCCTATTTCTTACATTATATTACAAATATAGACTATTTGTAAATAGTCTATATTTGATTCATCTTTCTGTAAGAACCATATTATATGTCATTAATGTTTCTTTAGTGATGGCAGATGAATGTACACATTGTGAATGTGTAGGCAAAATGGAATTTCTTGAGAGACCAGGCAGATCACAGAGAGACAATAATCGTTCATGGAATGGAGTCTCCAAAATCCCTTATTTTGGGGAAGAGGCATGAGTATAATGGTAGAGATATGTAGGAATATATTTAGCTTTGGCAACCTGTGAACATACAGCTATTTAAGTTTATTGATATAGTATTTACTAAATGCCTAATATATGATGCTGGGCATTGTGCTATGTCTAAGGAATATAAGCAGTGAACAAAACAGACATAGTCCTGAGCTTACAGCCTCAGTGGCCCAAGGGGCAATGCACATATTTCTTTAATAGAGACAGCCAATGTCCCTGCCTCCTTTTTAAGGACTTAGACCCATTTTTGGGAAGAGTCTCTACCTCTCCATCAGTACTTGGGATTCTACTCGTTTTGTTTTGTTTTTTTAGAAGAGACTTTTTTTTTTCATCTGGTTTTTGTTTTTCCTTTATTTACGTATGTGGTGCTGGGGATCAAACACAGGACCTTGCACATGCCAGGCAAGTGCATTACTGCTGAGCCACCTCTCCAGCCCATGGAATTCTACTCTTAATCCTTGAAAGCATGAGGTTCATCTGAATCTTCAAGTTCCTTGATCCCACTTCCTATACCACTGCCCCTCCAACTGCCCCATTAGTACTTAAGTTGGTTGATGTGTTCTCTGGAAAAGACTGCCTCTGGAAGTCCCTACGTACCTTCAAAGATCTTCTTTAACATGCACTGCTGAGAATTCTGAGTGGTACAGACTCCTTCACCACGAAGACATTTTCCTTGATCATTCATATAAGCGCATGTGTAGCAACTTAGCATTGTGCCTGAAATTTTAAGATAAGCCTGATGAAATTCCCTTATGGATCAGTTGTGTATATGTGAGTCAGACATCTGGGGAGAGATGGTGGGTATTAAGTAGCCTGGATACAGCATTCATTTCTTAGTTCTTGTTGGATCCGAGGGCCCTGTGTTTGATATAGAGCATATTCTCTGTTGTCTTCTAGAGAAAATTCCTTCATTCTTACTGCTTTGTCTGTGACCTTCACTGTTCCGTACACATCCTTATTGGCTCCCTGGATATTTATAATTTTTTGTCATATCTTAACCTAATAGGAGCAAAGTGTCATGTGACTGGTTCCATTTCCTACTCCCTGACATATTCTCACAAAGCATAAACACTTGGATTCAAATTTGACTGATTAATAAGCTATTTTAGAGTGCTGTAATGTAGGAAACCCTGTAAAGAATCTGCATTATTTTCCACTTTCAAATTGACTTTGTTGGTCACTGAAATGTTTCCACATTATCTCTTTTACCATCTCTGCTATTAATCTCCTAGTTCAGGAAGCATGAAGTGGGGGAAGTGGGGAAAACAAGTGTACTTCAGACAGACCTAAGGGATGTGCTTATGTGTGCGAGTATGTGTTTGTAGTACTGGAGATTGAACCCAGGGGCCCTCCACCACTGAACTACATATCTCCAGCCCTGTTTATTTTGAGATAGGATCTAGGTTGTCCAGACTGGCCTTGAGCTTGGGGTCCTCCTGCCTTAGCCCCCTGAATTATAGACAGACCTAATTTTGAATTTAACCATTACCACTTTCTAGCCATGTAACTGACATTTGGCATATTACTTTTGCCTTGCTTCTTCCATCTGAAAGTTTAGAATTATGATGCTCATGCAATGGAGTGAAATGTGAAGTATTTATGTCTGATAGTAACTGAAGGCATCAAACTTTGGGTCTTAGTTTCCCTCCTTGATCAACCCCTTTTAAGTAAAAGTTACAGAATTGCAGATAAAAGCAGTTGTGTGCTTCATATTCTGTATTAGTTTTCAGAACTCTGCATTTCCGTGAACTGCTTCCAGGGAAGCCATTGGGCAACTGGCATTTTATATTTGCATAATTGTTCTTAAAAGAGGTTCCTTCAAATTTTGTGGCCTTTAGGGCTTATAAAACCTAGAACAGCCTTTTGGTTTTCTTGTACAGAGATCTAGAAAACCTTTGGGAAAGCTGTTTGTGAAGTCGTAATACCAGGTTGTTTCTTTTACCCTCTGTCCCTAAAATTGGGTTTTCCTGATGTGTTTCCCACTCCCCACCTGAAGCCACTGTGGCTCACCTGAAGATGTGCTTGCAAATGGTGTACTTGAAAGCTGTTCACCTGAAGACGGTTCACCTGAAGACTTTTCACCTGAAGATGCTTCGCCTGAAGTGTGCTCACCTGAAGCCTGTTCACCTGTACTGTGTTCTCCTGAAGGCTGTTCTCCCGAAGGCTGTTCTCCTGAAGGCTGTTCTCCCGAAGGCTGTTCACCTGAAGGCTGTTCACCAGCAGCATGTTCACCTGAAGGCTGTTCACCGGAAGCGTGTTCACCTGAAGGCTGTTCACCGGAAGCGTGTTCACCTGAAGGCTGTTCACCGGAAGTGTGTTCACCTGATGACTTTTCACCTGAAGGCTGTTCACCTGAAGCATGCTCACCTGCATGTTCACTTGCAGTATGCTCACCTGCAGCATGTTCAGAAGTGTGCTCACTTGAACTATGTTCGCTTGAACTGTGCTCGCTGGAACCATGTTCACTTAAAACATTCTCACCTGAAGAAGTCTCATATAAAGCCTCAGCATCTGAAGGGTTTGCAAGTGAAAAGTATTCACCTGAAAGTTGCTGAACTGGAGCTTGATGATCCACAGAGCCCAGAGGCTCATCAGGCTGACCTGATGCTCCTGGGATGGAGAAGAAACAGAAGAGAAATGGTGAAGGTGAGAGAGTGGGTAGAGGTTATTTTTCCATGGAGTGAGACAAATGGATACTCCTAAGTTTCCTGTGGGTCTAAATCAGGTACTTGAAGATAGTGCAGATATTGGGGTAAGTCAGCTAACTACACTAAAAGACCATGGGGGACCAGAGGCATTTAATGAACACACAGAGACCAGCTCTGGAATTAAAGGGAAGAGATTTAAGATACATAATATTAACAACTCCACAGTGGGATCCACTTGTCCATGCATCATAATCTCCTGAAGGGAAATGAAAGTACCTCCCTGACAAACCAGCTTAAGGAAATTAGTGTTCTGTCACTCAAGTCATCTGAAGTTTATCCCAACCCTCCTTTCAATTCTTATATGGGTAAAAGGCAAGAAGAATGGAGATGTAACAGGGAGAGAAAAAGGAAATAGTTTTCCAGTAACTGATAATTCCAGCTTATATTGAGGGTGGACAGTTTTAACGTTTGGACAAAGTAAAGTTTAAACTAGAAGATAACACGTACCTACTGAGCCCACAAAAAAATGTCAGAAGGAATTAAGTCACCTGTATTTGGTAAAGTCAAGTTCTTTCTCACACTCCCTAATCCATGTGGGTTGGGGACTCCAGAAAGTAAAGTTGCTGTAAATTACTGGAGTAAGTAATTCTTGGCTTATATATCTCTGAATTGAGATTCCTTGTGACATGCCATTTATACCCACTTCATGAAGTTGTCAGGTATTCAGTAAGATACATCGTGAACTGTCTTGTCCATTGCCAGTGCTGTTAATTTTCTCTATTCTGCCCTTTATGCTGTGAGTCACAAAACTCTTAGTCAGTGTCTTATGACTAAATATCTAATACCTTTAATCTGTCTCATTAATGACTGCCAAACAAAATATTTCTTAATTATGACTTTCATTTTATTTGATTGGAAGCTTCAAACAGACCATTTGATTATTACTCTTTGATTAGATTGAGCAGCCTAAAGAGGACAAATAGACAATAAATGGGTTATTTTTTTATTAGTATTTATTTTTTCCACATTTTTATTGGTGCATTATAGTTGTACATATTGATGGGATTTGTTGTTACATATTCATACAGCACACAATATAACAGTGTAATTTGGCCAATATCATTCCCCCAGCTGGGTTATTAATTCTGGCTAAAAGCTGAGAGGCATTACAGGATCTTTAGGCAGAGGTGGTTTTAAGACCTAGGGTCTTCTCTCTGTAAGAATCCTGTAAGAGATATATACTTAAAATCAGGGTTTTTTGTTTTTTTTTTTTTGTCTAAAACAGTAGGGTTAGAATGTGTTGATAAAACAAAGGTAAAATATGATAAGGCTTTTTGATAGATTTTTATTTTCAGAAACTTGTTACATGAGTATCTGCGTGACTGATTCTTTAATAGTTTACAAAATTTTTAATTTAAATAAGAGGTGCTTCTGGTGTAGAAAAGAGATTTGGAAAAGTGTGCTCATTTCTTAATCATTCTTAGAGTTTATGGTTTTTTACTTCGCTACATGACTAGCACATAACTACCATCTAGTGGCTGTGTATCTACATTTCTAAGTCAATTTTTGAATTTCTAACAAGGTGAAAAGCAAAATCTCTGAAAGCCAATAGAAAACACTTTGTCATTTCACCAACAGTTCAGAGCTCATAGACCTCTTTCTTCTCTTGTTGGAGGCAGGAGGGAATACAGCCCTCCATAGATAGAGAATCCTAAAAGAGGAAATAAAGAAACTAGATGAATGAACACTATCATGAAGGAAAGGCTTGTAAGGTCTCTGGCCCAAAGCCCTGTGTGTTCTGAGATGGTTTTCTGGGAACATAACTCCTATCTCCTTATAGCTTTCCTTGACACATTAACTATACATACAAGGATCCCTTACACTCAGTTGATGGGAACATACTGTTACTGAACTTCTGCAGAATGCTAGGCCTGTCCTCCTGTCTCACAGAACATCCAGGCACAAATGTTGAATGGCTAAAAGAAATAGGAACATGCCAGGCCAATGGGCCCATCTGACTGTAAAGCCATAACTAGGAGAAATCAGCTGGTTCAGGAGCTCTCAGAGTTATTCTTGTTTAGTTACTCTTGATTCTGATTTGGGTAACTAAGAGCCTAGTTATACATCTACAAGGGCAGTAACACCTTGAAGGAGGCCTCTTACATACTCACCCGAATATAGAAGACTCACCTCTGACAGATCCAAGCAGATAAAAACTCATTAGTAAGATTAATTTGTTCATCTGGATTTAGAAAAAGAGGGGCCTCTAGTGTGGGGTACCCAAGAGCTGCAAAGAAACAGTGAGCAGAAACTCCCAGCACTGAATCAGAGCCTCTGGGGATTCTAGAACTTCAGGAACAACCCATGATTCCTCATAATGGGCTGTGCTTCAAAGCCCTCGTGTGGCTTGTTCAGGCACGTTGACCCTTAACCACCCATGGCAGTTTCCACTAGTGAAGCCTAGTGAGTATTTTCTATGTATAGGATGCTGTGTTGGGGCTATCTGCTGTATCTTAGAAAAGAATTGTCAAAATGCATATATTCTTTGTAATAAAGTTTAAAAAATCTATTTTAAGCATTCATGACATTGAGTTGTGGTGGACTGTATATTTTCTGTTTGCTTCTCTAAATCAGCCTTCCTTTTCCTGATCTGTACCCTGATGGCTGATCTCTGTTGACTTCGTTACTTGAGTACTAGTTGGGATTGTCTTCAGATTGAGTTTAACCAGTGGAGGGGAGAAAGGGAAGGGGGTAGAGAAAAAGGTGACTATGTTTTTCTATTCTACCCAGCCACAGTGGCCACTGACTGATTCGATACTATAGAGCTCCTATTGGGTGTCCTCTCTCCCTTGGTTTTCAACCAGCCTGTTGTAACATGTTTTCTTTTTACTGACTACTTCAGCCTAGGGCTAATGATTTACACTGTTGCTAAAACCTGGATGCCCCAACTTTTTTTTTTTAATTTCCTTAACACCACTCACTAGTGTAAAAGTCTTTTCTTATAGATCTATTTCAGTTATGGTTTTGGCAGGGAGCAGATGGAAAACTCAAATGGGTAACTGAGGAGAGTTTACACAGAAAGAGGCAGAGTAAAGGGATCATCAAGGGACAGTTGAAAGCTGTATCTTGATCTGTAACTTCTATCAAGGAGGTAGCCAAGCTAAGAATATGGATGCAGTGAGGCATCCACCTGGTTTAAAGCTAGAATTGATTGGTTGGCAGAGATCATCTAACCCTTATCTCACTGCTTCTTCCCTGCCTAGCTCTCTTGGACCACCTTGTTACATGTACCATTGAATACTGGTTCTAGAACTGATTATTACTATTATAATTGTTTGTTTAATGTTTTTCTCCCCCACTGAACTCTAAACCCCATGAAAGCAAGGATCCTGTCTCTATCACTGTTATAGCTCCAGCAGTGTGCCTGTCACATCACAGGTGCTTAATAATTATTTTTTTTACTGAATGAAGAGGTGAGTGAATTGCCTTTTCTGGGCCTCTCTCTGCCTCATGGAGAAAAATCTATAGAGTAGGTGGAGTGTGTTGGTGTAAGGCCCTGCTAAAGAAAGCAGGATTGATCTGAGGTCAATCTATTATTAATTAAAGTACACTAAATGAGGCATGATATGTGTCATCATTTGTTTTGCTGGTGTAAATTCCTGTGACAATGAGATAGTTGAGCTGAAAGGTCATTTAGACTCAACTGTTCCATTTGACTTGAGTTGGAGGATAAGACTAGGATTTTTTTTTTTTTTTTAAAGAGAGAGGGACAGTGAGAGAGGCAGAGAAAGAGAGAAACAACTTTATTTAGTTTTTCACATGGCCTTAGTTGCTCCAACACTCAGTTGTATACGTGGTGCTGGGGTTTGAACCCGGGTCCTCGTGCTTGCCAGGCAAGTGCCGAAACCGCTGAGCCACCTCTCCAGCCCCAAGACTAGGATTTTTGAGCCTCAGATTGGGCTCCTTTGGAGTAAAGAAAGGCATGAAAGAGCTTATCAATAGTTCCTATCCTTATGGGGAATGAGTTTGGGTAAACAGCTACTTTTGTTGATAAAGGTTGTAGATATGAGTGAAAAAAAGATACTTTTAATGCCACCCTCTAGTTTAAAACTTGGTGGTGCCCCTCTTTGCAGTTATCAGAACTTCCTGGGACATTCCTTCCTGACCTCTCCCTTTGCTCCCTCTCTTCTTGAGATTGACTTTAGAGGACTGAACTCCAATTGCACCCAGGCTGACTTTCCCTGGCCTCCACTTTAGAAACTTTGTTCCTGTGCCCAGCAGTGTGGCACTTTAAAACCAAAACCATGAGTATCTGAGCACACCATGCATAGAGGAAGACATATGTGATGGAGAATTTACTTTGGAATTGAAGAGTTCTGGACTAAGACATCCAGAGTCATTCTAGTCCCTGCCTCCTCCTGCTGCCAATCTCTCCCATCCTTGATGAGCTGATGCTCCTGTTTCTAAAACCCCTAAATAACTCAAAGAAATAGCCCTGCTCTTATAATTTGTGTGGCCTAGTTGTAAAGAATGAGCTGAGCTAAACTGAGTCTTCTCACAGGTGTTTGCAACTCTGCAGTGGAGAGCTGAGTTGAAAGTCATTTAGTCTTATGGTCCAAGACCACTTTCTGAGGCCGAAAAGGGGACATAAACAAACCAAGAGGTCCAGGAGCGAATATCGGAAAAGAACATAGAGGAGATGAAACATACCATGCCTCATTTAGTTTCCTTAAATAAGGGGAATTTATATAAATAGATATGTAGGAATACATTCCATGTAGGCTGGCTTCATGGAAACCTGAACGTGGTCTGTGACCTGAAAGCTGGTTCTGAATGCATAGCAGTTCTGGTAATCTAGTTATCTTGTGGGCTTTAGTTTCTTTTCTTCTTACTCCCTGTCAGTTCCTGCTGCTCTTGCTCTGACCTCACTGTCTTCTGTCCTCTCTGTTTTGTGACTTCTGTTTGTTCATAACTTCTGTTTATTTCTTTCTGGCTTATGTTTACCCATGATTTCTCCTGATGTGCCTTTATCTTTCAGCTTCTGGTCCTAACATGCACAATGAACTTTTCTCAAATTCAGGGTTTTCAAGAGATAGAGGCTGAATTGTTTAACCTCTTACTATTGTCCCCTTTGCACACACTTGTAATGCCAAGCTGAGTCATACACCTTTTACAAAATACATGGTGGCCAGAATGGAGAGGCTGTGTGATACTTAGTGTGGCTGTCCATGTTGAGACATGTGAAGGGGTCACAGGTGAGTAACCATTCTGAGGCTTCCCACACATTCTGGGGAGAAGACATTAAGACTAGAAAACAGACCAATTCATTCATGCTGTGCTATGGCCAGGGTAGGCATCCAGATCTTCACAATCTGTCCCTGCATTTTCTTCCTCAGTCTTTTAGCTCTTCTGCTTCCTTTCCTCTATCTTCATTCCACGTTCTAATCCCAAGCCATATCCTTAAACAATTTATAGTTATTATCTGAATAACTAATATGCAGTCCTCTTTATATTTGCATTTCCCTCTTTTTCCTGAAAAGTATTTCTCCATCTCATCTTCTTCTTTTTTTTTTTAAAGAGAGAGGGACAGTGAGAGAGACAGAGAAAGAGAGAAATAACTTTATTTAGTTTTTCACATGGCCTTAGTTGCTCCAACACTCAGTTGTGTACGTGGTGCTGGGGTTTGAACCCGGGTCCTCCGGCTTGCCAGGCAAGCGCCAAAACCGCTGAGCCACCGCTCCAGCCCCTCCATCTCATCTTCTTAATGAAAATTATTTCTTCACAATCCCTGAGAACTCTTATTCATGTCATTGTCTCCTACAAATTAAAGATTTGTAGGAAGGGATAGAAGAGAGATAATGGATTTAGTAGAGCAGAACATAAAATCTATGTGTCTATAGAGGGATACAGTGGTAAGTTAGTCAGATGTCCCCCATGACTAATCAGAAAGTGTGTATTGCTGCAAACAAAAAGATTCTTTTAAAGTTCATATAGAGGGAAGTAAGTCTCAGCTCTCGTCTTCTGTCTGAAATTCAGACCCAGTCATCCAATTTACAGCCATCTCTATTTCATAGTATAGGTAACTACCTCACTCCCACTCCCTGAGGAAAAGAAAGGTGTCTTTTGGTGAGGAATTTAGTTTAGGGAGCACAAAATACAGGTTTAGGAGTGAAGATGAGATATCATACTGAAACCTGGAGGGTTATGTACAAGTCTGAATACTGAATGGGAATATCTCTGGTTCCCATCTCATCCTAGCTTCATGAATACTGTAATAACACCTACACATGTAGGAAAGAAATCAGCACATCCTTTCCTGGAGAAACTGGATGGTTCCAGAGGAGGTAATTGAGTAAACCAAAGAAATAGTTGTTTGCCTATCCTGCCCCTATTATTTGCTAAAGTGAAACTCTACTTCCTGATGAGTCCCCACATATCCAGTGGCTATTTTAGACCATGTCTAATGTGAACACATGACCAAGATAATCAGACATTTTATTTTATTTTTTTAAATTTTTTTCTAAAGAGAGAGGGATAGTGAGAGAGAGAAAGAGAGAATCAATTTTATTTTTAAAGTTTTTTGTGTGGTTTTCATTGCTCTGACATTTCGTTGTGTATGTGGTACTGGCGTTCGAACCTGCATCCTCACACATGCCAGGCAAGCACTGGAACTGTTGAACCACCACTCCAGCCCCTCACCAGACATTTTAGAAAAGCTAAAAATGCACAGAAGTATCCTTGTGGTTCTAGAAACAATACTAGGAGCAGATGAAAAATCTTTTTATATAATAATCTTAGTGATATAATTTCCAACTACAAGGTCTATAAAGAGAAAATCCTTAGGGCTGGACCAGTGGCTTAGTGGTTACATCGCTTACCTGGCATGTGCAAGGATGCGGGTTTAAACCCCAGTATCATGTATACAACAAAGTGTCGAAGCAACGAAAGCCACCTGAAAAACTAAATAAAATTGATTCTTTCTCTCACTGTCCCTCTCTCTCTTAAAAAAGGAAGAAAGAAAATCCTAAAAGTTTACAGAAAGAAAAATAGTATCTATGAAAAGAATCAGAAAAAAGTGATTATATTTCTCAAAAATATTATATTTCTCAAATTCATAGGAAAGTTTAAAAAAAGAAAATGAATTAAAAAAAAAGTGAAATTATAAAACCCACATTTCTTTACTCAGTTTGATTTGAGAAGAGAATAAAAATCTTTTTAGAAAACGAAAGTCTCAAAAAACTTCCTGTTTCAGTTAGAAGTGATTTACTACAAATAATGGGATACCAGTCCACTGTGGTTTAGACTAAGGGTTTGTTGCTTATCCTGGCAGAAGTCTAAAGCCAGGGTTTTCTGAATTCTTTTTGCTCTTTCCCTTTGTTGTTCTTGTTCACAATCACAAGATGGCAGCCTAATCTCAGGTGTCACATCCAGATGACATTAAGGTGGTAGGCGTGCATTAGTTTTTCTATCACTGTATAACAAATTACCAAAAATTTAGCAGATTAAAGTAATGCTCTTTTCTTTCAGTTCTGTAGGTCAGCAGTCTAGGACTCATCTGGATTCTCTGGCTAATGACTCAAAAGGTCAAAATCGAGAAATTTTCAGGCCTTACTGGGCTCTTACTTAAAGATTCTGGAGAAGAATCCACTTTTTCTTTCTTTCTTCTATTCTTTTCTTCTTTCTCTTTGTTGTATTGGGGATTGGACCCAGGATGCTCTATCACAGAGCTAAATCCTGACCCCTGCCTTTTTTTTGTTTTTGTTTTTTTTAAGTCTGTGTTTTGGTAACTTGCCTAGACTGGCCTCCAACTTGGGATTCTTCTACCTTAGCCTCCCATGTCTCTGGGATTATAGTCTTGCACAACTGTGCATGGCTAGGGAGAAGAATCCACTTATAATCTCATTCAGATTGTTGGCAAAATAAATTTATGTCATTGCAATTATAGACCTAAGTCCCTGTTTTTTTTGTTTTTGTTGTTGTTTTTTTTGCTGTCTGACAGTCTCAGGTCTCTCTCAGCTCTTAGAGGCAGTTCATTCGCTTTTTATTTGGCCTATCATCAAAGTTGGAAAATCTGAATCTTTGGTTTCCCCTGTAGTCTTCATCTTGAGAACCTTCTGTTTTTAAAGGGTTCGTGTGATTAGATTAAGCCCCACAGATAATCTCCCTTCATATAACAAATGAGAGTAATGTCATATTTGCTGCTTCTGCCTACACCCAGAGGGACAGAGGGTACATGGAAAAGTCTCTTGAAGTTATTCTTAGAATTCTACCTACCTCAGGGGCAGGAGGTGCGTACTTTTTGTCAGGTAAGTTTTTTTGTTTTGTTTTGCTTTGTTTCTCTAAAAACAGCCCTTCCCACCTCACTTCCCATTCCTTAGGTCACCTCAGTTTTGATGATTTTCTAGAATGACTCATAGAACCCAGGAAGTAAGTTACCAGTTTATTATAAATGGTAAAATTCAGGAACAGCTCATTGGAAGAGACATAGGACAGGATGTGGTATGTTCACCCAGAACTTCTATTCTTCTATTCTCTCTCTGATAGTGCCACTCACCCAGCATATAAGTATGTTCACCAATCTAGATGCCACCCAAGTCCCATCATTTACGGAGTTCTATGGAGGTTTCATTACAAAGACACAGTTGATGAAATCACTGGCTATTATTGATGGAGCTGAACTTTCTAACCTAGCCATAGATTGGTTTTTCTCATGACCAAACCCAATCTTGAATCTATCTAGGTTACCCCTGCCATGAATATCTTATTAGCATACAAAAGATGGTAAATTTCAAGGATATTAAGTCCCGAACCAGGTACAAAGACCAAATATATACTTTTTATTATGCCACAAAAAAATTCCTAGGGCAGCAACAAAGGAAGGTCCCAATATGATCACTGAGCCACAGGTTTAGAAAACAACCCGCTCAGATCAGGGGAGGAAAACGGAGGGCTCAAAGTGAAGGTCTCCAGATAAATAATGAAAGAATATGTTATCTAGTTGCTTTGATGATAGCCATATGCAAACAGATTTTAAGAAGCTAGATAAGTATGGGAAGATTAGCTGTTAAGTCTAATGTTAATTAAGCAAATGACAAGGTAATTTTTTTTTCAGGTGAAAGGCAATATATAATAAAGCATAACCCTAGTATTCATCATATTTCACTTGTGAATAATATATTAACTATAGGGCACAGGAGCCAGTCTCTATTTTCAGCAGAAGGGTGCTAAAATAAGGAACTGGTTGCTTATGAATGACTGGAATAGAGAAAGTAGTTGATTTATAAGCTGGATATTTGAGAATGGCTCCCTGAATGACACCTACAATTGGCCTACCAGAGGTGTTGCCACCTCTTTCACAATCAGGAAAGTCACCCTGCAGTGACTTTATGGAAGTCAGGGAATTTTCATAGCAACTGTTAACTTTAGGAACACATCCTACATGAACCAGAAATCAAGAATCTGCTGCCACCAAGCCTATAGATCCACACCATGGCTGCCTGATTGGAACTGGCAAAAATGGCTGTCTTATCCCCCTTCTCTCAATATCATAAAGCTGGTACCTGGGTCTTGGAATAGTGCTGCTGCTAAAAAGAACTAAACAATAACTTCCAAATTTCTACAGTATGCTTATCAGTAAATACAGAAATAACAAGATGACCTTTATTATTACATTTTAAGTAATTCTTGAAATTATAATCACATTCAGAAAGGAACTGGGAATTGTAATTCTTAGCTTTCTGGGAAGAAACAGATACTAGAAGGGGTTAGAGAAGATATTGAGTGCTAATCCGTGAAAGTTAGAATGACAGTCTTCCAACTCCAGGAGACCTTTTTCCTCAGTGACAATGAGACTCTTCTTGACCTAACTTTATTCAATATTCTTCTAAGCCCTCTGCTCAATGAGGCCAGATCTTGGACTCCTCCATCTGTAAAATCCACTTTGAGCAAGATTTTTGCTTAACCATTTGGTTAAAATCCTCTACCCTTGGCATCTAATCTCGCTCTTAAGCCCTTGCTGAAAGCTCTGCTTTCAGCAAGAATTCTGTTGAGTCCATCTACCAAGTAGACTGTTAACCCTTATTCCTATGTTTTATCTCAGTACTGTTTCCCATCCACTGACTCCCCAACCTATTCCTTGGATATCCCCAGTTGGCCTTGTTGTATTTGGAGTAAAGTCCAATCTCCACTGCAGTACCCATTGAAGTGTTTCCTGTATCTGTTTTGATAGTCCCCTTTTGAATAAAGTTTTCCTTGTTGTCTTTAGCAAGTGTCATGAATAATTTTTCTTAAACAGCACTTATTTGATAATAAATTAATCATTTATTTCATTCAAATGAATGATTGAATGGTTCAGATATCACTTCTCAGACTCTCATGCCTAAGAGGGATGAATTAGAAACAATGATAATAACTTATTATCTCAGAACAACAAGCTGAGAAGTGGCTGGGGAGGGTGGATATGGGTGTTAGGGATATGGGTGTAGTGACTGGGATCTGAGGTAGGGTTTCAGACCTTAATTACATGATGTGCATATGTAGATATTAATCATCTGAAACTTAGAGAAACCAGGACAAGCTTAGTAGAGGAACTCCCATTTCATTTCCCTCTTTCAATTTGTTCAACAGAATCCCTCTCTGACCTCTCTAGGGGTGCAAACTGAGACTATTGGTCCATTCTGCACTCAGAATCATCTTCTGGAGGTCTGTGAATCCCAAACAGCAAACAGGAGATCTCGCTCTCTGTAATTTGTGCTGAATTGGAGCCAGACTAGCTGGAGGGGAGGAGGAGGAGGAGGAGCATCAGTTGTTTCCAGTGTAGGTGTGTAATTCCCCCATGTTTTCTGGTCCCACCCCTACTATGAATGGCTTTTCCTGGCACTGAGTCACAATGGATAGGCACTATCCAGATTTCAACTGCTCTGCTATTTCTGGTTCTATGA
Source organism: Aplodontia rufa (assembly GCA_004027875.1). Classification (NCBI taxonomy): domain Eukaryota; kingdom Metazoa; phylum Chordata; class Mammalia; order Rodentia; family Aplodontiidae; genus Aplodontia; species Aplodontia rufa. The sequence continues at coordinate 55,348 of PVKS010002181.1, forward strand.
CCTTAGAGATTTTCCCCCTCTGAGCCTCAGTGGCCTCATTTGTAGAATGGAGGTAACATCCATTCCTATGTCTGAGGCTTCTGAGTAGTAAATGGGGCAGTGCAGTGGAATACACTCAATACAATGTCTGGTGTGTGGTAGGCATTTGTTAAGAGAAGTAATTAAGTGTTAAGCTTTTGTTTTTCTTGGGGTTTAAGTTCTGTTGATAGTTTAATATTTATTGTTCACATGGCACTTTATAGTTTGTTAACAGTAACCCCACAAGGCATATATTAACCATATTTTACAAAGAAAAGAAGGGTCTGTGAAGTTGTATGTTGTTAATATAGTTTATCCTGATTTCTCAATAAATAATTCTCATGACTACTCCATAATTCTCTGTGATTGGTGATAATGTGTATTGGACACATTGCAGGGTTATAGCTCCTGCAAAAGTGACCAGGAAGGTGACTAGAGGGAGGAGGAGCCTGTCAGCTCTGAGGATCTCCTCAGGAGTTTGAGGCCAGCTCCTGTCACCTTCTAACCACTGCTGCCTCACCCAGACCTGTGCATATACATCTGTCCCTCCTGAGTGCTGGTCTCTGGAGCACAGGAATGAGTTATATTTTTTCCTGGAGAATAAGGAGGCCCTTGGCTGCTCAAACACTTTTCAGGCACACCGACTTCTGCAGGGTAGTGTTCTAAAAATAGTTGCCTAATTTCTTCATCTTCACTTTAATGCTTTATCCCCTTTTAACAATTGAAAGAAGGATATGATATATTAAATACTCTTTCTAAGATCTCATAGTGAATAAGTGACAGCTCTGGGAATCTAATGCATAATCAAACAGCTGATTTCAGAGCCTAAGGTATTTTCTTGTTTTGATTTCTTCTTAAACTATACTCTATGGTTTCCCAGTGATAGAAAGATATTGTAAAAAGGATCAAAAGGAAATACCTGCTAAGAATTAATAGGCAGAATTGGATTCAGCGATATAAGAGAGATTAAGATAAAATGAAATATTGGGGGCAAGGGGAGGAGGAAAGAATATCAAGAAAACATTTTTATAAAAGTGGCATTTGGGATGGGACTCTATTGATAGCTCTCAACTGGGATGATTTTCCCCTCCAGAGGGTATTTGGCAATGTCTGGAAATATTTTTGGTAGTCACTATAGGGAGATAGTAGTACTCCTGGAGTATAAGGAGGGGAGTACTGGGTATAAGGTGAGTGCCATTTGGGGGACAGTTTTGAATGCCAAGCTGAGAAGTTGGTACTTAATTAGGTGGACCAGTGAAGAGTTTGAGCAGGAGAGTAAAAGGATTGTAACCATTCTAGGAAGCCAAATCCAGGGAGGCATGCAAGTTGGATTGGAGCTAAGAGTAAAGAAACTGTTAAACCTAAGAGCACAGAGACCAAAAAATGGACAAGGCAGAATTTCGTAGAGATCAAGAGGAGCTAGAATTCAGACCTGAAACATTTCACTGTTAATGCCTATACCACAAGATTACCCTGGAAAAGCAGAAATGATCAGAAAGCTGAAGGGACATTTCACAAAGCTGCTCACAATCAAGTTCTAACTAGCACACATTTTCCTCCCTTCCCCTCCCCTTTCTCTCCCATCCTCTGTCCACTTGCTGTTACTGACCTTCCTCTTCTCTACCATGCCTTTAGCATCTGCCAAACATCAGGAATGTGGAATGGAATGGAGTGTTTTTGCTTACTTCCGTATTCTTTCCAAGAGAATAGTTTTACAAATCATTGTTGATTCAATCCATGATATAATCAATTGTGTGATTCTACTTATGGAAATCAAATCAGAGGCACCATGATGAGGACTTTCACAGTGACTCGATCTCCATGCCACTTGTGCAGAAGTTGTATTACTGTACCTCAGGGACAACTGTTATATACAAGTGTCTTGACTCTGTGCTTTAATGTACACACAACAAAAGGAAGACTTCTCCACCAACCCTGAAGTCACTTTAAAGAAGTTATTGATCAGAGCTGGAGCAATGGCTTAGTGATTGGAGTGTTTGCCTGACCTGTGTGAGGACCAGGGTTCAAACCCTAGCACCACACACACAACTAATTATCACAGAAACAAATGTCAGATGAAAATAAATTTGTGTCTCTCACTCTCTTCCTCTCAAAAGAAAAAAAAAGGAAGAAGGAGGAGGAGGAAGAGGAGGGAGAGAGGCGGAAAGGAAGGGGGAGCAGAAGCAGAGAAAGAAAGGAAGAAGAAAGAAGGAAGAAGAAGAAAGAATTATTGATCATCTGGACTTTCTCTTCCTACCCCATTTTTTTTCAATGTGGGAAGTTTCACATGCCTTCCACAGCTTCAACAATTATGCATAAATAACCAATCTTATTTCTATTCCCTCTCACTGCTCCAACCACCCCCTTAGGTTATTTTGAAGCAAACCCGCAGGGTGGTTTTTTGAAAGAATTCTTTTTCAGCTGAAAATATCAGGAATCATGTACAATATTTTATTGCCTATAATTCCACTATAAGTTATCCCATAAGCACAGAGAGAGGTAGAATAGGTGGGAAATAAACATAGAAGCATTGTTTCACCAAGCAGAGGACCAAGGGTAAATTTGTACCAGTGCTTTTATGGTTCTCAAGGATAAAACTCAGGGTATTCTGACAGATTCACCTCAGCATTTCTCTGTGGGAAGATTCAGAACACTTGTCAATGACCATAGTTTCCTAGTCAGTAAAGTCAACATAAGGATCCTAGCAGTAAAGTTCTTCTTAGACTTCTGCAGAAACTCCAAATCAAAATGTCCTTGATATGGCTTCTCCAGGTAGGCTTCCATGAATCTACTGCCAGTAGTGTAGCAGGCACGGAGCTGGTTAGACTCGTCTGCAGGGGCTTTTTAAGACAATGCATTCTCAGTTGTCATTTCATGAGCCCTGAAAACGACATGCCTATTCAAAAGTAGAAACTATCCATACACATTTGTGTCTCAGTGATAAATCAAGTCAGTGTAGGACAAGTGGTGTTATCACTAGGATTTGTGTGAGTAAAAGGAACCAGCTTTACATAAATATAACTTAACCTTTCGTATGTTTGGGGCTGGCCTATGCTGGCTTATGAGAGCCAATTGTTAAAGCTTCAGGAATTTTCTAAGCTGTTTGTTGAACAAAGCTATTATTAAAAATTAACTTATAGAAAATGACAAATTATATTACAAATAAAAGATAATTAGAACATCACTTCTTAACTATTTTGCTACATTTTGCCATTGTAGCAAATGCTCTGAAGGTCATCTTGTTCCATTGTACCAATGGAGTGAAAATACTATATAATGGTGTACTTGTCTCTTCTCATCACATTCAGTGATGTCAGGATGGTAGCTTGAAATTGCCATTTGTACCACAGAACTGCAGGACTTTCCTCATCCTTCCTCATTTCACAAGCCAGTTAAGCACTTGCAAGTACACACCTGGGCCAAACCCATATACTCATAATCTGGAAAAAGTTCATGACCAACTTATCTTCAGTACACTGAGACATTTTAAAATTCTCCAGTACTGGAACTCAAATTTGACATGAAACTGTTAAGTGTTTTTAAAATTAATAGCCAGGAATTCAGTTGTGGCAAAAGCTAGATGAGGAAGAGTGTTAATGAGGAAGGTTGGGATCAATGCATGCACTTTGCTATAGTTTGGACCTGGATTGTCCCCCAAAGGCCCATATGTTAAAGGCTTGATCCTCAGGGTGGCATTATTGATAGAGGCTGGAATCTTTAAGAGGTGGGACCCAGCGGGATAAAGTCCAGTCACTGGGGGTGTGGCTTGAAGGGGATAGTGGGACCCCATCCCCTTCTGTCTCTTTTTTACTTCCTGTCAGTTGTAAGGTGAACAGGTTCCTGCTCTGATGTTCGGTGTCACCACAGGCCCAAAATGAGTAAGTGATCATGGACTGAAAACTCTGAAACTGTGAGCCAAAATAAACTTCTAAGTTGAATATGTAAGGTTCTTTGTCACAGTGACAAAAGCTGAGTAACTCAGTCTCATGGGGGTTATATCAGTAACATTTCATGAGTCTCTATATTTCTGGAAACTCTGCATTCCTACACTCACCCTTGTGCTGAGTATAGGTTGCCCTGGAAAGCTTGCTGAGATGAAGTGCCCAGGACTGTACCTTCCCTGGATTCATTGTAACCATTCCTCCTCTCAATCTCTGGGACTCAGCCATGGAGCCAGGCTGCCTTCTTATAATTGAAGGTAGGGAGAATAATTAGCACACAGCACACAAACAAATATTTCATGAAGTTCCTAGACCACATAACTGTTCTTATGTTTATACTGAATAATAGAGAAAATGATTTCAGAGAAGTTTTATGGACCAGCACAGGACTGGCTGGGATGATCCCCAGTTATTTGATTCCCTGTACTCAGGAAAGTAAAGCTGTGAGGCAGAAATTTCAGGAATATCAGCAAGGAATCCTGGCTGCAGTGAGGGTATGAGGAGTTGCTGTGAGGACTCTTAGCCATTCTTTTTGTGGAACTAGGGAAGTCCTATCTGCTGGGAGCTCATTCCTTCATGAATCTATTGTCTGGCCTGACCCTGCATCTGCCTGGAAAGAACTGAATGGCTACCTCCTCCTCAAGCCTCTCTCTACTCACTGACAGTAGCACAGCAGAGTCTTTAGTACTAACCCCACATTATGACTAAGAATGGGCATCACCATCTTTTAAATGCATACCACTTTTTGGTAGATGTAGAAGATCTTACCACACCCTAGGGTGGACCCCTTTAAACCTTCTTGAGAGAATAACTGAGAGTTGGGTGCTTTCTGATGTTTCCACGTGCTGAGATGATTTTGGCAAGCGTTGTGCAATTTGTACTAGACTTTCTTTAAGTCTATTATTAATTATACAGATATATTTATTAAAATGATGCCAGCTTCCCCACCCTGTTTCTGGAGGTATCCATCTCCATCTCCAACCCATGCACAATGCACAATGTTGAGCTCAGCACCCTACAAGCTAAAATGAGTCCTGCTTTTCTGTTGAAGAAAGGACTGTGAGCAATGGCTCAGGACTGTTGCTGGACTTGGGGAGCTTGGGAACTGGGTCCTCTGGAAGGAGAATCATGCTGGTACAAGATGTGGAGAGCAAGGAATTCCTAGGGCTGGGCTACAGAGTCAGGCCCAGTCCCCTCCTCCCATCCACAGCATGCTAAGCTTAAAGCTAAATGGGAAGCATTTGGTTAAACCATTTTTCTTAGCAGATGAAAGAAAATCATTTTTTTCTGACATATGTCTATTCTTATTAATAATGTGAGGTTAGTACTAGAGATTAGCATCTCTGGGAGCAGGGATCTTGTCCTCTTGTTAAAGGGCCCTTGAACAACATTTTGTAGGCTCTTGGGATCCTTTAAGACTTCTACTGGCAGAGGGACAGAGTCAGTGCTGGCTGCAGAGCTGAGTTTGAATCTGGATTATCCTTTTTGTCAGCGTGGCCACATCATTTTCTCACCAATACAAGATGTTAATAACTACCACAAGAAGCAAATGGCATGACATTGTTCAAGAATCTCACACTAAGTCTGGTATATGTCCAAGCCCTCAATCCATGTCCCATGTTTCTGGTGGGGTAGGTGACAACCTCCTGATACTTCAGTGCTAGGCTGGAGAATAATTGTACCTGAAGCCTCTGTGTTCCCCTTTTAAGTGGGTTTCTAGTTCTTAAGGTAGGCGAAAGGGGGCAGAAGGGGAGGGGCAGGCTAATTCTTGAAGTACTGAGTAAGAGTAAGAGTACAGCCAGGTTCCGAAGTATGTCTAGGGCTGTGGAGAAGCCTGAAGCTAAAACTACACACATTTTTCTGGAGATTAGTGTTTTTAAATTCCATTCTTCAAATGCGTAAACAACTAGAAATCTCTGTCTGGTTGGGACTGCTTACTTTACTGCCTGAAAGATAAGCTATTCTGGGTTTAGTGCTTTGCTAAGTAATAATCTAGGCACGTATCTATTTCCATGAAATCAAGAGACTTGATACCCAGACTCACCATGTTGAGGGAAGGAGTTTCCTTCTGTATGGAAGAGCATGGCACAGTGTGCCACACTCCCCAGGCTCATCAGCCATCTGATCTCACAGATCATGTGATTGGGTCGCACAGCCATAATTCCTCCATTTATTATGGCATTTGCTGGTAAATGGATGGAAATGGAGAATATCATGCTAAGTGAAATTAGCCAAACTCAGGAACTCAAAGATCAAATGTTTTCTCATATGTGGAAACTAGAATGAAATAAAGGAAAGGGGGAGAGAAGGATAGAACAGCATAAAGAACCAATCAAATGTAAATTAATAGATGATCGAAGTAAAATCTAATTGAGTATAGGAAGGAGAATGGGAGAGGGGGAGGGAGGATGGGATGGAAAAGGGGGAGGGAAAAGGTGAGGATCTCATATAACTATAAAGCTCTAATATAGAAGAAAAAAAAGTTAGAAATCTGTCAGAAAGAAGCCTGAATGCACCTGGGGAGGGCCAGTGGAGGTGAGCAGAGGTGGTATGATCTGGTTACTCCCTTCTGCTCCCACCCCAGGCGCCCACCCCTTATCCCTTGCACTCTGTCCATGCTGCCTCCTGGGGAAACTTGGTCCCTGGCCTGGGCTCCCACTGGCTGTCCTTCCCAGCCTGGGGATATAAAACGGGACTTGCTGGGGTGGGGCATCAGCAGCTCTGTCCTGCTTTCTGCTGTTCCTGGTCTTGTAGTCCTACCACTATGGGAAAGCATCTGCTGCTGCTGTTACTGGGACTCTCCTTGTTATGGGGATTCCTGCAAGGTGAGCCCCTGGCGGGGATGGCAGTGGCCAAGTGGGCAAGTACATGCAGTGGTGGCGGAGGATTGGGGAGGTGAGGAGCAGGGCCTAGGCCCTGACCTTAACTTCAGAGGTGATGGCTGCAGCTTTCATCCCCTAGCCCTTCTTTCTGTCTGTTTTTTCCTCTACCTTGGGCCCCACTTTTCTCCTTCTCCCTCCTTCTTCCTCCTTCCTTCTTCATCAGGACACCCTCCTGCCTTAAGTCTAATCCTTGACACTACCATTTCCTCCATTTTTCTGCCAGACAATAAGTACCACGGCACCAGATTTGAGTTGGAAGGGGGCAGACACTCTTTTTTTTTTTTTTTAAAGAAAGAGGGGACAATGAGGGAAAGAGGAAGAGAAAAGCACTCTTTAGTTATTCATATGAGTTTCATTCCTCAGACACTTCGTTGTGTAAGTGGTGCTGGGGTTTGAACTCACTACTCGCGCATGCCAGGCAAGCGCTGTAACTGCGGAGCCACTGCTCCAGCCCTGGGGGCAGGCATTCTTGTGGAGCAGAAGACAGTGAAAGAATGGGGATGAGTGGTTCTAACTGGGTGCTGGGCTCAGGTATCCTGCAGGAGGTGCCTTGGTCTTTCTCCCAGTAGCCCCATTGGTTCCTGGGAGTCCAGGACCTTCCCTCAATTTGGGAATGGCTGTTGCTCCTTGTTCAGCCCTTAGGGCTCAGATTCAGCACCAGCCTCATTTCCCTGCATGTGTCTTTCCAGCTCTGACATGTGTCCAGTGCCCTCGAATCAGTGCTGACGGGGTTTGCAAGAATGGGAAAAGCTCCTGCAAGGCTCATGGAAGCCAGCAGTGCTTCCTGAGGAAAGTCTATGAAGGTAGGTGGGGCCTGAGAGGTCTGGAGTGATCTTTACTGATTTTGAGGGAGGTGGCCCTCTCAGGAGCCCTGGAGGCAGAAACAGAGAGTGCGGGAGGGTATTTCCCCTCCTGAAAGTAGGAAAAAGCTTTTCTGGTTCTGGTACTATGGTAATTGGCTCTTGACCAGTCCAATAGACCTAAAATGCTTGTTGATGGCCCTGGGTGATCCTCAGGGACCTTCTGGGAAAACACACTCAGGAATGACAGAAATTGGACGCTAAAATGTCATCCCTAGCACTTATGGAAATTGAGGGCAAGGCTATGGGTTGTGAGTAGGATGGATTAAAGGAGCTACCTCAGTTGTTTCAGGGTGACTAGTGTTGCTTTCTACCTGGCAGCCTGACTTTTCCGCCCAGTGTGCTATTTCTCGTCATTCATTGAGTTATTGTTTCTTTCTCTAAATACTTGTTTACTTCTTGTCTTTTTTGCTCTCCAGGTGACAGATTCCTGTATGGGTACCAGGGCTGTAGCGACTTGTGTGCTTCCATGTCCATTTTCAATCAAAATAGAGAAGTGGAATTTGTATGCTGCAGTAACAAGTCTTTCTGTAACAGGCTTTAGAGGCCTGGCCCTGCCTCACCCTGTTCTCTCTAGGCAAGGGTTGGCTCTCCATCTTAATCCCTCCCTGTACTCCTGCAGCCTTGAAACACTTTGGACTGTGTTCTCTCTAGCACTACCCAAGCCCTGACACCTGCTTGTACTCAGCACCAGGTGTTGGTATTTCCTGAACACCCTTGGTCCGCCTCCTGTCTCAGGTTCTATTTCCTTTCCTCTCTCCCTCCATCATTGGCTGGCATATAGCAAGCTCTCTTCTTTTCCTTCTTTTCATTTTTTCCTTCAATGAATATTTCTTTGTTATTAAACACCGTAAATAGGAGCTGATTGTACAACAATGAATAATGACAGAACTGACCTCTGCCCCCAAAGGATTTTCAATTTAGTTGTTTCTTGTGATTAAATCAATAGCCTTGGGCATACTAGGCATTTGCTTTATCTTCCATTTACATTTTGCATGCGTGTATACACACACACACACACACACACACACACACACACTGCTTTTCCTCAGTTTTTTGGAAAAGTTCCACAGTGTTATTTTTCCTAATAAATCCCTTGTTTTTGAAGTTGGTGTTGTTTGGCGTTTTTATGTTTTATATTATGAGAATGCGTGCTTACTTTAAAAAATGTATATAATATGGTAAGAACAGACACAGTTAATTCCCATCCTGTCACATACAGACATATCTTGTTTACATTCTCAGATATATCTTTTCAGACTGTTAAAAGTAGCTGAGCATCGTGGCCATGCCTATAGTCCTAGTGACTCAGGAGGCTGAAGCAAGAGGATCACAAGTTTGAGGCTAGACTTGGCAACTTAGTGAAACCCTGTCTCAAAATAAATTTTAAAAGGGTTGGGGATGTAGCTCAATGGTAAAATGCCCCTTGAGTTCAATACCCAGTACAAAAAAGAAAATCAGAAACAGGTTATGATTTGTGTTGTGTTCATATGTATTTAGATATAAATATTTTTACATATATATTTAAAATTATAACCTGCTTTTTTATAACGTGACATTTTTCCAACATTTTTTATTGGTTACTTCATAATTCATTGCATGACCTACAAAATCTATTTAACCAATTCTGTATAGTTAGATTATTTTCAATTTTTTTTTAAGAGAGAAGGACAGTGAGAGAAAGAGACAGAGAGAATCAATTTTTATTAAGTTTTTTACATGGCTTTCGTTGTTCTGACACTTAGTTGTGTACGTGGGTTGCTGGGGTTTGAAACCGTGTACTTGCGCATGCCGGGCAAGCGCCATAACCACCGAGCCACCGCTCCAGCCCTGATTATTTTCAATTTTTAGGAATCAGATTTATTATGTTATCATTTACACATAAGAAAATTTATGCTTTTTAGGTGTACAGCTTCTTGAAATTTGGAATGTATAATCTAACTACCATGACCAAGATTCAGAATATCTGCATTACCACAAAAAATGCCCTTGCCCTTTGCAATCCTGACACTCACCTCATTCTCAGACCCTGGCAGCCACTACCTTTTCTTTGTTGGATTCATGTAGTTAATGGCCTTTTGTGTCTTCCTTATTTCACTTAGGCTAATGCTATTTAGATTCATATGTATCATTACAAGTACTACTCATTCTTTTTTATTGCTAAGGAGTATTCTGTTGTATGAAAAGAGCACAATTTATACACCTTTTTTGTTTGATAGGCATTTGGATTGTTTTGAGTTTGTGTGATTATGAAAAAATTTCTAGACTTACTTCTGTGTATGTGTGTGAGTGTGTGTGTGTATGTGTAGTGCTGGAGATTGAACCTAGGTCCTCATGCAAGGTAGGCAAACACCCTACCACTGAGCCACATGCCCATCCCCTATGAAAACAACTTCTATAAAATTTTTTGTGTATCAGATGGTCCCCACCTTACAATAGTTTAACTTGATTTTTTGACTTTACCATGGTGCAAAAGTGATTCATATTCAGTAAAAGCTATATTTCAAATATTTGGATTTTGATATTTTTCTCTGGCTATAATATATAATATGATACTGGATGCTGGGCAGGGGCAGTAATTAGCAGCTACAAGTCAGTCATGCTACCTCGTGGTTACCATATGCAAAATGGGCTTGGTGTTAGATGATTTTGCCAACTTTAGCATGTTTAAGATATGATATTTGGTAGGATAGATGTATTAAATGCAATTTTGAGTTGTATTTTCAACTTAAAGACGGGTTGATGAGGATATAATCTCATCGAAAGTTAGAGTGGGGTTGGGAGAATAGCTCAGTAGTAGAGCACTTGCCAAGCATTTGCAAAGACCCTAGGTTTAATCTCAAGCACTGAAAAAAAATATCAAGGCATCTATAGTTCTTTCTGTGGAAATTTTCTTGGAAAAATATCTAGAAGTTTCTTATGGAAGTGTGTGATTTACTTTGTAAATAACCGTTGCATTCACAAAAGTGGTTCTGTCATGTTGTATTCTCATGGGCAATATATGACAGTTGCTCCAGACCCATGCCAGCACTTGGCATTGTCGGTTATTTTATTAATTTTTTCTTTATTTTAGCCATTCTAATAGGTGTTCAGTAGATTCTCAATGGTTTTAATTTACATTTTCCTAATGAATAATAATATATATGCAGCATATTTTCATGTGCTTGTTTGCTATCAAAATTTCCTCTTTGGTATCTGTTAAAATCTTCTATCCCATTTTAAATTAGATTTATTAAGTTATGGAAAAAATCTTTATATGTGCTGGGTACAAGTTAGTCATTAAAGGTACACACACACACATACATGTAAAGTGATTTTGTTAAATTCATTCCACATTTCCTACCCTTTCTTATATCTCTTCCCTCTCTCACGATTGCCTTCTTCTATTCCACTGATCTACCCTATATCTTTATAATATCTGCCCCCCTCCACTTTTTTCCCTTATTTTGCTCTAACTTCTGCATATGAGAGAAAACATTTGACCCTTGATTTTCAGAGTCTGGCTTACTTCCCTTAGCATGATGTTGTTCATTTCCATCCATTTAACAGCAAATGCTACAATTTCATTCTTCTTTATGAAGCTAACTAACATACCACTCCTTGGTATTTATCCAGAAGAATTAGTGTGAGCATACCATAGAAATACATGCTTGCCCATGTTTATAGCAGCACAATTCACAATAGCTAAAGAAATGGTTAAGAATAAAGACAAAAGGGATAAAGAAAATATGTTATATATAGACAACCGAGTCTTATTCAGCCATAAAGAATGAGATTGTGGGGGCTGGAGCAGTGGCCTACTGGTTACCATGGTTGCCTGGCATGTGTGAGCAAACAAGTTCAAACCCCAGCACCACGTACACAACAAAGTCTCGGAGCAACAAAAGCCACATGAAGAACTACATAAAATTGTTTCTCTCTCTCTCTTAAAAAAAAGAAAGAAAAGAAAAAAAAAAGAAATTGTGTCATTTGCAAGAAAATTGATGGAACTGGAGAGTATCATGGTTAAGTGTAGAAAACATACGACTGAGAGTGTCAAGAGTCATATCTTTTCTCTCACACATAGAAGCCCTCTGGGCCTCTCTAAAAGAAAGGGAAAAAAAGGGACCTTATGAAAATAGAAGGGAGAGAAGTAATATAGTGGAAGGGTAACAGAATGAGGGAGGAGGGAAGGGACAACAAAAGTACTGAAATTGATCAAATTATGTTATGTGCATGTATGAATACTGCACAATGAAATCCACTATTCTGTGTAATTATTGTGTACCAGTTAAGAAGATTTTAAAAAATTAATAAAAAGATAGACATTAGAAATGTTCTTCCAGTCTGTAAGTTTTCTTTTCACTTTCTTAACAATGTCTCTCCAATAGCTGCAATTATAATTTTAATAAAGTCAAACAATCTATTCCTTTCATAATTTCTATAGACTGAATATTTGTTTTCCCCTGAAATTCATGCTGAAATTTAATCCCCAGTATAATGGTATTTGGAGGTGGAGCATTTGGGAGGTGATTGGGGCATGAGGGTGGACGTGAGGATGGAGCCCTCACAGTGGAATTCATGCCCTCCTCAGAGAGACCACAAGAGCTCTCTCATTGCTATGAGCGGACATAAGGCAGTGAACCCCTACTGGACACCCGAATCTACAGGACCTTGATCTTGGACTTCCTAAACTTCAAAACTGAGAAATAAATTTTTGTTTTTATAGGCCAGTTAGTCTAATGTTTTTTCTTTCTTTCTCTCTCTTTTTTTCTTTTCTTTTTTTGTACTTGGAATTGTACCTAGGGGTGCTTTACCACTGAGCTACATCCCTCGCAGCCCCCCTCTTTAAATCCACATTTTACTGGTGTATTATAGTTTTACATATTGATGGAATTTGTGGCTGCATATTCCTACATGCACATAATGTAACAACATAATTTGGCCAATATCACTCCCTAGCAGTTCCCCTTTTCCTCCCTTCCTCCCACCCCTTCCTTTACTGATTTCCCTTTGATTTTTAGGAGATCCATCCCCACCTTTGTTTTCCTTTTTTCCTCTCTAGCTTCCAAGTGATGGATATGGAAAATTACCAGAAGCCACTCAGCGAGGCAGCAAGCCCCTCTACTTCAGAATCTACAGACTCAGGCCCTTATCTGAACCTATTTTCTGGGGCCCTTATCAGAGGAGCCCCACCCCACAGAGAAATTCAGCTTAATCACCTACTGGAAAAACCCAGTTTAACCAGAAACTTGCACCTTGGCCCCCACCCGCCTCATTCCCTCTATAGCTACCACAGGCTATAAGCTGCAGGGGTGGTCCAAGGCTCCACTGCCGAATAAACCTGTATTACTGTTGCTGTTGAGCTGCAGCTCTCGCTTTCCTTCATTTTCCTTTTCTTTACACCACATATGAGAGAAAAATATGACCTTTAACCGAAGTTTGACTTATTTCACTTAACAAAATGGTCTCTTACTCTATCCATTTTTCTCCAAATGCCATAATTTCATTTTTCTTTATGGCTGAATAAAGCCCCATTGCGTATATATGTCACATTTTCTTTATCTAGTCAGCCACTGTGGAACCTAGGATGGTTCCACAGTTGGCTATTGTGAGTTGTGCTGTTATAAACATGGGTATTATGCATGTATCACAGTCGTAAGATGACTTTAAGTCTTCAGGATGAACACTGAGAAGTAGTATAGCTGGATCATACGGTGGTTCCATGCCTAGTCTTTTTTTTTTTTTTAATAGAGAATCAATTTTATTTGTTTTTTCATCTGGCCTTTTTGTCCCCAACTCTTAGTTGTATACGTAGTGCTGGGATTCAAACCCAGTACCTCATGCATGCCAGGCAAGCACTGTAACTGCTGAGCTACCACTTCAGCCCCAATGCCTAGTCCTTTGAGGAGCCTCCATAATGATTTCCATGGCAGTTGTACTAATTTACAGTCCCCCTGATGTGGGGTTTTTGAGATGAGGCCAGATTCTCTGCTCCCGCTGGCAGATGGAGTTGGGCTGGCTGCAGAATTCTGTGGCCAAAGTAGCCCATTTTCAGTGTTTGCAGCTCTTCCCAGTTAAAACTGGGAATTTGGGCTGGTTGCACATCTCTGCAGCCCAAATAGTGTTAGCAGCTACCCAGCTAAGAACTGGGCTCTCCTCCACCTGCCTCCCCCCGCTGTGCATTGCAGTTCTTATTGTGGAAAATTCACCCCAGGAATTCAGAGCCATTCTCTGGCTTCTTGTCTCACGAATTTGAAGAATAAACTCCACAGGCAATCATGGAAGGGAAGAGTAAAAGGAGTACAATTTATTTAAGAGAGCAGAGACTCCGCAAAGCAGAGGGGTACCTGGAAGTAGGGCACCGGCTAATGTAGGTTAGTCCAGGGATTATATTGGTTTGAGAATGAGCCTGTCTGTCTTGTTTGTCTTCTTAACATGTTCCCTGCCTGATGAATGCCTCATCCAGTCACCTGCCACCTGCCACCTGCCACCATGGATGTCTGAGCTTCCCTGACAAGCAAGATGCCATTACACATGGAATCCACAACCAAGCCCTGCTTCCACTGGGGCCCTTTTAGATAGGCCTCTGGAGAATGGTCCCTGACTGCCCTCATTTTTCAATGCCTCTTTTTCAGCTGGAAATAGCCAGAACGGTTAGGGATACTTCTTCAGAGTGGGGAATGAGACTGTTTAGGAGAGAGAGTAAAATGGCTAGGTAGTCAGGACCATGGGCCCCTTTCAACCACACCTAGAAGCTGGCCTGTAGAGAGTGATTGACAGGTACGCTCAGGACCTTCATATGCAAAAGACCATGAGGCTCACCTGTGGGAGCAACTTCTTTGTCCCATAGGTTCAAAAACTAAGAAGTAGGAGTGGACACAGGTGGGAACTAGGAAGCAGTTGCTACCTGTTTTACATAGATTTTAACCAATGACTTTGGTGCTTAGTTTCAATGGCTGTTTTACATAGAGTTTAACCAATGATGTTGGTGCCTTTCTCAAAGCCTGCTTTACATGAATCTTAATCAAGGCTCATTCCCAAACCAATATAATCTTTGGCCTAACCTACATTAGCCGGTGCCCTATTTCCAGGTACCCCTCTGCTTTGCGGAGTTTCTGCTCTCCTTCCTTAAATAAATTGTACTCCTTTTACTCTTCCCTTCCATGATTGCCTGTGGAGTTTATTCTTCAAATTCGTGAGACAAGCTAGAAGATTGGTGCTGAATTCCTGGGGTGAATTTCCACACTAAGAACTGCAATGCACGGTGGGTGGTGGGTGGAGGAGAGCCCAGCTCTTAGCTGGGTAGCTGCTAACACTATTTGGGCTGCAGAGATGTGCAACCAGCCCAAATTCCCAGTTTTAACTGGGAAGAGCTGCAAACACTGAAAATGGGCTACTTTGGCCACAGAATTCTGTAGCCAGCCCAACTCCATCTGCCAGCGGGAGCAGAGAATCTGGCCTCATCTCAAAAACCCACATCAGCACCAACAGGTTAAAAGTGTTCCTTTTTCTCCACATCCTCTCCAGCATTTGTTATTATTTGCATTCTTGAGATTGCCTTTCTGACTGGTATGAGATGAAATCTCAGTGTAGTTTAATTTGCATTTCCCTAATCACTGATGATGTTGAACATATTTTCATTTATTTGTTGGCCATTTATATTTCTTTTGAGAAGTGTTGTTTAGTTCATTTGCCTATTTATAATTGGGTTATTTATGTTTTTGAGTTCTTTATATATTCTATATATTAATCAGAAGAGTAGCTTTTTAAATATTTTTATTATTTTTAAAAGAGAGGGAGAGACTGAGAAAGAGAAAATGAATTTTATTTAGTTTTTCATGTGGCTTTCATTGCTCCAACACTTCATTGTGTTCGTGGAGCTGGAGTTGGAAACCTCATCCTCACGCAAGCCAGCCAAGTGCTGTAACCACCGAGCCACAGCTCCAGACCCTTAATGTTTTTATTGTGAGACAGGATCTGAGTTGCTTAGGGCCTTACTAAGTTGCTGAGGCTGGCCATGAACTTGTGATTCTTCTGCCTCAGCCTCCCTAGTTGCTGGGATTAAAGGTATGTGCCACAGTGGCCCTAAGGTGTATTTTTTGTTACAGCAGCCCAAAGGGACTAAGACAACGATTTGATACTTTTTGGGTCCAATGTAAGAATTATTTGTTGAACTCAAGGTTACAAAAAATGTACATAGTATTTTTAAATTACATTTTTATACTTTTGAATTTTTGCATCTAGGCCACTAATCCATTCTGGGTTAAGTTTTGTTCAGTGGATGGGGCTATGTTCTATTTAGGATGTGAAAAAAGTATAGTACATAAACTAATAACATAGTTGCTTATTATCAAATACTATCTGCTGGGAGCTGGAGAGGTTGCTCAGCAGTCCAGCACTTGCCTGGCATGCACGAGGAAGCAGATTCAATCTCCAGCACCACACACAAATAATGGAAAAACCAAAAACCA
Source organism: Aplodontia rufa (assembly GCA_004027875.1). Taxonomy (NCBI): domain Eukaryota; kingdom Metazoa; phylum Chordata; class Mammalia; order Rodentia; family Aplodontiidae; genus Aplodontia; species Aplodontia rufa. The sequence continues at coordinate 71,502 of PVKS010002181.1, forward strand.
GATGAAAAAAATTAACTTATTCTCTCTCACTCTCTTTTAAAAAGATACCGTGTGTTGTACATAATTATATATGCTGTACTTTTATGACAGTGCAGTATGTTTATTTACACCAGCATCACCATAAACACATGAATAATGCATTTAGTTGTAATGTTATGGGGGTTATTATGTTACTAGGCAATAGAAAATTTTCATCTCCCTTATATTATTGTTCTGTGTCCTTTATCATTGACTCTAACATTGTCACATGGCGCACGACTATTGCCTAGTAGTTCTGATGATTAGTTTATTTCTTGGCGATGGGTGGTTTTCTTTTGGTGTTTTTTGTCTTGCAATCTTTATCAACTGCTTGGCATTGTATTTACAAGAGAGAAATGAAATGGTGTACTGATGCTTGGAAGTAGATGGGCCTATGCTTGTGCCAAGCTGTTTGGAAGCTGTGGTTGGTTGGAGTTCATGGTTGCAATCATTGCTTCCAGTGAAACACAGCCTACAAATCTCTCTGGTGGTGTGCTGCTCTTCTCTCAAGCTTAGGATGCTCAGTCATCCTGGAGGTTTCTCTTTGTGTTCATGCTTTCAACCATTCATCATTCCAGCATCACGGAGGAGGTCTCTCTCCATGCTTTCTGCTCCTCTTTCCATAGTGTACTATTGTTGACTGATAATTGGTGCTAGGGTCAAGGTGAACATGGAGTTCTGCATCCATCTCTATGCCTGGTTCTCAGGTACGGGACTTCTGTATTCCTGCGCCTCTCTGTGTTTCTCGGCCTTGGATCTGAGGTTAGGGTGTTAGCTTTTGCCCATCCCACAGAACCAAGAGTGTTGTTTTGTTTTCCTATCCTTACCTCAATTACAATAGGACTTTGTCTGTGCCTTGGGGGTCAACAGAATTTTCTGTCCTTCCCCTAGACATTTAAAACTTCAAAGAACATAAAGGGTCTGGGGAAATGAGTGGGTGTTTGCATTTTTCCCAGCAGCAGCTTATCAGGTCTTGCAAGTGTGCACAAAACCACTGTAGGGTGGGTGTGGGTGTAGGACTGTGTTTGGTCTGCTCTTCCCCTAATCTTTCTCAGTAGCAATGGGTAGACACCTGTAGAATAGAGCTTGTAGCTTGAGCAAAATATTCTTTCTTTCTTTTTTTTTTTAGAGAGAGAGAGGGATGAGGGACAGTGTGAGAGAGAAAGACAGAATCAATTTTTTAATTTAGTTTTTCATGCAGCCTTCGTTGCTCCAAGACTTCGCTGTGTATGTGGAACCCACGTACTTGCACATGCCAGGCAAGCACCGTAACCGCTGAGCCCCGAGCAAAATATTTTTAGATCCAGAGCCTCAGCTATTTCAAACTGATATTCTAGCCCTGACTTGAGTTTAACATTTGTTAAAAGTTTAGCAATCAGCTCTTACACTTTTATTTAGTGCTCTGCCATGGGTAAGCTAGTTTGCCTCTCTCCACACCCACCCACAGAAGGACTGGAAGCCAATCTGTAGAGCTTCCCCAGCTGAGGGGAGAGGGCTGACCCTCCAGATCAAAGTCTGCTGCCATGTTGATTCTTTTGAAAAAAGAAAAGGAAGACTAGTTGCTTTCGTAAAGCAAACTTCAGAAGGTGAACAGTTAAAAACCTTTTCTGAGGGATGCAAGGAGAGAAAACTACCACGGATCCTCAGTGGCTAACTGAGGCCTGAAAAGGGAAGGCAGAGACTGCACTCTTCACCCCTCCTCCCATTGCAGTTGGGAGGAGGCATCTGCATGTGAAATATTAATGTTTAGCAAAATGTCAGGGATGGTTCCCAAGAGGTTTAAGAGACTTGTTCTAAGGCTTATGCTGTCTCCACGGGGAATAACTGGTAGCTGGGGGTGAAGAATGGTATGTAGGAAGAGGCTCTTTTTCTTTCCAGGCTCACAAAGTGGTGAGAACCTGGAGTCTACAAGTGAAGCTGGTGGGCAGCAGCCTTTCCACCCTGCTTCCCCACCACCCTGCTACAGACAGTGTCTTCCAAAGACCACCCTCAATGGTGCCGTGCCATTGGTTCCCACAGGCCAGGCATCTGCTATCCCTGATGGTTTCCCTGGAAGCAACCCCTTTATTAGTCATGGGAAAGGAAGAGAAATAAGAGATTTCTTCTAGGTGGCTGCTGCTGTTTACAGTTTCCCTAAATCCCCTGTTTCCTGTTATATGACATTTAACTGAAGGGCCAGGGGGAAAAAGTGTGTGTCAAGATAACTTGCTGTTACTCTTCTTTTTTCCTTATTATCTCTTCCCCGTTCTTTCTCAGCCCTAATTGTCTTCTAGGAATTTTCCAGGGCCTTTGTACTGCCTTAGCTGCAGGGTAGATATTATGGCCAGAACAAACAGAAATGGCTTGAGGGCAAACTCATTCTGTGAGTTTCTTGACTGGAAGCCTGAAGTCTTTGAGAGGATCATCTAGAGAGGAGGAGAGATGGGAGAATGGCCTGAGAGCTGCTGGCTGGAAACTTAGCCCCTTCTCTCTGTTTTGCTTCCACTGCCCTAATCTGAGCTAAAGTCATGTCTCTACTGGGTTAATATGAATGCTTCCAATTAGTCTTGTCTTGACTGCACCTTCTCCATGCATTGATGACGTCACAGGAAAGCAGGGAGCTAAAACTCCAAACCTCAGTTCTTGTGCTCCAATAAAAGAAAATTTAAAGTCAGACACCAGAAGTTATGCAAGAGAATTTTATTATAAGTGAAAGAGAGGTGAAAGTAAAGTAAGAGCAGAGTAAGGCTCAAGCAGAGAACACTCTCTCTCTCTCTCTCTCTCTCTCTCTCTCGTAGGCCATCTCTGAGGAGAGAACGACAAAAGGAGTCAATGCTGTCTTCAAGTTTATTGCTGTTCCTTCAGCAGCCTTTGCCAATCAGGTGTTCAACTCCTCCTTCACATCAAGCCATAGAGTTTTTGTTTTTGTTTTTTTTTCAGGGCTGAGGACTGAACTCAGGACCTTGCGCGTGCTAGCCAAACACTCTGCCACTGAGCTAAATCCCCAACCCCATGGCCATAGAGTTTTGACCTTAGTTGGTCTTCTCCAGAACTGTCATGGTGGGGCTTCAGCTACAAATCAATCCCATGTTAATGTGGGCATTGGGGTCAATGGTTGTTGAAAGTTACCTCAGTGCACCTGGGCTATGAAAGAATACCCCCATCTGAGCTAGTAGGAAACAACTGGCTCTACTAGCTTTTAGTTTCATCTCAACTTTTATGGGTCTTGTCAAGAGTGTCCTATAGATCCTTTGTTCTTAGGCATTCTCCCTTTTGTTTGTCCTCAACATTTGTGTACTAATGTTTTCTATAGCTTATCTGCCTTGGCAGTGCTTAAAGAAAACTTCAAGAGTAAACTTATGGCCTTGTCAAGCATTTCACTGCTCATTGCTAGCTACTACTTTTTAATGATAGTGATCCTTTTGAATTTAAGTCAGATCGTGGTTGGGGTACAGTTCACTTGGCGGCAGAACTTTGCCTAACAGGTGTAAAACCCTAGGTTCATTCCTCAGAAAAACAGAAAAAAGAAAAGAAGGAGGGAGGAAGGAAGAAAGGAAAAAAAAAGTTAGGTCAGAATACTCCCTTAGCAAATATATCAAGTGTTCTCTGTGACTCCCTATCTCTCCATGACTATTCCCTTTACCATAAATGCTTTCTCTCCAATTGCCTGCACAGCTAAGTCACTCTCTCAAGCTGAACTTAAATGTCCCAGTCTCAAGAGTCAACTCTCCAGGGGGCTGGAGCGGTAGCTTGGTGGTTACGGCACTTGCCCGGCATGCACGAGTACACGGGCTCAAACCCTAGCAACCACGTACACAACTAAGTGTCAGAGCAGCGGGAGCTATGTGAAAAACTCAATAAAAATTCATTCTCTCTCTCTTTCTCTCACTGTCCTTCTGACTTTTTTTCTTTTTTTTTTTTTTAAAGAATCAACTCTCCATATAGTTAGCTGAAGGAAGGAAGAAAGGGAGGGAGGAAGGGAAAGAAGGAGGAGGAAATGAAAGAAAGAAGAGAAACAGTTTCAGGTGAACCTGAGTAGACAGGGAGCAGTGATTAGAAGGAGTCCAATCACTAATATGGGAGTAAGGATGGGGGTCAGCCCGGTGACAAGAGTGGAGTTTAGCCATCCTGGCCAAGGGTCATTTGATTGTTGCTGCTTAAGCCTCTCATTCAGATGTCTGAGAGTTCTGATGTTCTTCTCGATCAGCCCAGTTTCATTGATGTAGCAGCCTTTGTTCATTGTCAGGAGATCTAGTGTTTGGAGGTTCTGTAAGGAAACTTGGGTGACAGATGTTATTTGTCTTTGTGGGGAGGCCAGGGAGCAGCAGAATCCTCCACTGCCTCTTGGAGTTGCTATTCTAGACTCTGGGTGGCAGTGACTGACTGCATCCTCCTGCCCCCAGTCCGCAGGTAGTGAGTGAGGAGGCTAGGGAGAGTCTGACCACCACTGATAGAAAAATGTCCTGTTTCATCCTAGGGATGGGATTCTGAGCAAACCAGATTAGGGGGACCCCCTCTAAAGCTGGCATTTAGAAAAAATAAACCATTGCCTTTGTTGTAAATGTCCATGTATGACTGAGCTTTGGTTAGACTCTCCTGCCAGGTGTTTAAGACCTACTTGATCAAAATAGATCTTGTTCCTATCTATTGCTACAAGTCAGCTGAGATTGTCAGAGTCATTCTTGAGGAACTTGTGAAAAGCCTTTTGGCTCATTTACCAGTTGTGTCATCTGCCAGGATAGATCAGGTCTTGCTGACCACATGTGGCTTTGCTTGGAAGCATCAGAGACACTGTCCCTGAATGATCATCCTCTTTTTTTTTAATTTTAAAAAAATTTTTTTATAAAGAGAGAAGAACAGTGAGAGAGACAGAGAGAAATAACTTTATTTAGTTTTTCACATGGGCTTCATTGCTCCAACATTTAGTTGTGTATGTGGTGCTGGGGTTCGAACCTGGGTCCTCATGCTTGCCAGGCAAACACTGAAACTGCTGAGCCACTGCTCCAGCCCCAATGATCATCCTCTTTGCAGTGTGTTCACTCGTTTGTTTTCTGTTCTCTAAGGTCATCTGATCCCCCTGATTGGGAGGCCATGTTATTCAGAGTTGTCAAGCCTGTAGAGAAATTCCATCATCCCCTAAGTTTTGCTGACCAAACAGGGCAAGGGTCAAAATATTGACTATTTTCCTTAAACCTTTAACTGTCTTAAATTTGGTCTCCTTGATTTGGTGTTTAACATCCAGCAGGCCAATTTCACCAGTCTTTTTTTTTTTTTTTTTAAAGAGAGAGGGACAGTGAGAGAGACAGAGAAAGAGAGAAACAACTTTATTTAGTTTTTCATATGGCCTTCGTTGCTCCAACACTTAGTTGTGTACGTGGTGCTGGGGTTTGAACCCGGGTCCTCGTGCTTGCCAGGCAAGCGCTGAAACCGCTGAGCCACCGATCCAGCCCCAATTTCACCAGTCTTAAAGTGGAAATATTATGTTAGGGCTTTATAGTTACCCTTTTTGTTTAATTAGGAGCAGTAACAGTGCTTGAAATTAATAGTATATCTTATATGTCCTGTAGGCGATGGCATGTCTTAATTCAGGTTTTTTCTTTGAGAAGTAGTACTTCTGCAAAAACTAATAAGCAACAATTTTAAAGATTTGCAAGGAATTTTGTGTATATACTCATCTCTTTTAGAAGTCTATATATGTGTAAACCATCTTATTTATAAGACTAAATATACAGAATAAAAATACCCCTTTAATGTAAAACCTAAAAAAAAAAAAGATTTGCAAGGAAAATACAACAAGGAATTAGCAAGAGTAAATAAAGTTAATTCTACTTTGGAACCATAAGGTGAGAGGCTGAGTCTTGGCTGAGGTGAGGTAGAGCTCTTGACAAATAAAGTGTTTTATTTTTGAAACTGATCTTTGACTCTTAACAGTATTTTATAAAGTCTATCTGAATATACATTAGGAAATAGTGTTAATGATCAGAAAAACAGTCAAAGTAAACAGATACGTCAGGCTTTCACATGGCAGTGTGGTCCTTCTATGTCAGATGCAATATATATAAGAAAGCACTTATTGGTTACCTTGCCTGTAAACCTATGTAAACTTTCATCTTAAAAAGTTTTATATAGAGTTTGAACATTTATTTGACCTTAAGAGAAATCTTAAATAACTTTAACTGAATGTGCCAATTATATTCAAGTTAATAACATGCAGACTTCTGAGATTTGCCCTTCATAAACCTTCTGCAATTTAGACACTTTTTCAAAACAGTTGAAAAACTATAAAATGAAATTGCCAGGAAAAACAGTATCAGTGATCAAAGACTGATTTATAAATGCAGCCCATTAATGATAAAATCTCTATGCATTTAAAACAAATGTAAGTCAGGTTTAACATGAACAGTGTTTTAAAAGACAGCACTTGGTTAACTTGTCTGTCTTAAATTATGTAGCACATATAGAGGAAAGCTTGAAACTTTAGTTTTCAGATGTGTATGTATCTGTAATCATATAGGTCCAGAATATCAACAATAATATCTTGAAATAATAGTTGCTTATTTAATCAGTACAAATTTTAGATTTAACACTTAACAGACATAAGAAATCATCTTGATAAACATATCAATGTTTTAAGAAACCCTGTTGTTAAAGAATTAGAATTTGCCTTATTCATATATATTTTGTTTCATAATGCTGATATCTAAACAGTTGAAAGTTTCGTACTCTTTACATACCTGTTACACCTGTTAGAATTTTATACCTGTTAGAATTACACCTGTTACAATTATAATTTTTAACAATTTGGTTTTAGTGAAGATCCAGAAACAAAACAACCTTAAATTTTCCATTTATAAATTTATAGGACATTTAATGGACCCAAATATGTAGTGTCCTATAGAATCCAAGAAGCCAAGAGCAACTGAACTCACAGTTAGCAGAAGCAATGAAATGTCCTCTTAGCAAATATGGGTAAAGATCAATCTCATTTATGTTATCAGAGAAGTGTAACCAGTAGAAGCTGTTTTCTCCCCGTTGAAGAAAAATCTTAGAAGCAATGAATGTTACACTTAACATTTAGAGAAATCAGTATTCTATTGATTGACTACCTGTAAAAACATGTGGGTTAGGAATTTTAAAGACATCTGTATTATAATATACAAGAAAAATATAGATAAACACAATATAGGTGTGCACACACAGAGAAAAACAACAGGAGACAGATTTCGACACCATTTATGTAAGAAAAGAGAAGAAAAAAATGAAGGAAATAAAGAGAGGAGGGTTGAGTGGGCACAGGGACCTCTTGGGGAGGAGAGGCAGGGAAAAGGTGTGGAGGAGGAGGGGGGAGCCACAGCTGTGGGAAAAAGGGGTGGGGGAATGGGAGGGGTTGAGTGGGTGGGGGGACCTTACCAAAGGAGGGGGATGACGGGAGGGGGAGGGTGGGGCTGGGCTGGCAGAGCGAAAGAAGTAAAGACTTTTGCAAAAGAATGCAGCCCTCTTAAGCATTTCAAAAGGCTTGGAATCTGGAGCAATTTGCACCTCCCAGATCCCTTAGGGTTGGATTTAAAGTGACAGTTGTTTTCTTTTCTTTCCTGTTTGTGCCCAGGCTTGGATTTTTTTTTTTTAATTTTTATTCGATAAACATGGTCTTACAACAGGAGGGGTTCATCGTCAAACAATCAAGAACAAAAGTGTAATGACAGAACAAGTCAATATTGGTGTCAGACCATGGTTTCCCCCTTTGGGTTCCCCGTGTTTCCATGTTTCGCTTTACTTAAGACCCAAGTTAATTGGACTTCTTGTGGAAGTCAGAGGTTCCCCTCAGGTTAGATTCCCCCATAGTACCTCCCTCTGGTCACCTTGATGTCCTTCCTATTCCCTTCCCCACTCCCAGGAACCTAGGCAAGGTTCCCCATGATCGTGTAAAAATTCATACATGTTGAGATAGTTGTTAGGTTAGCCATCTATCATACTGTTTCCACTTGTATTCTTGCATCCACAAATGAGAGAAAACATTCAGCCCTTGAGTCTCGGAGTTTGGGATACTTCACTTAGCAAAATTTTTCCCATCTCCATCTATTTGGCTGCAAATGCCATAATATTGTTTTCTCTAATAGCCGAGTAGTACTCCATTGTATATATGTACCACAGTTTTTGGATCCATTCATCAAGTGAGGGGCATCTGGGTTGGTTCTATAATTTAGCAATAGTAAATTGAGCTGCTATAAACATTGATGAAGCTGTATTTCTATAGTAAGCTAACTCTTTTGGGAAGATACCCAGGAGTGGGATAACTGGGTCAAAAGGCAGTTCCAGCCCTAATTTTTTGAGTAGTCTCCACACTGCTTTCCACAGTGGCTGTACAGTTTGCAGTCCCACCAGCAATGTAACAGTGTTCCTCTTTTCCCACAGCCCCTCCAGCACCTGTCATTGTTTGTATTCTTCATTTTTGCCACTCTGACTGGAGTGAGGTGAAATCTCAGCGAAGTTTTGATTTGCATTTCTCTTACTGCTAGTGATACCTTTGACTATCAAATAGTTAAAGGTATGAGGGTTCGTCTCAGAGTCCTCTATTCTATTCCATTGGTCTTCCACTCTGTTTTGGTACCAATACCATGCTGTTTTTGTCACTATAGCCTTGTAGTATAATATCAGGTCAGGAATTGAAATGCCTCCTGCCTCCTTCTTCTTGTTGAGTAATGTTTTGGCTATTCTGGGTCTTCTGTTATTCCATACAAATTTGAGTATTGCTTTTTCTATATCCGTGAAGAATGACATTGGTATCTTGATAGGGATTGCATTAAATCTATATAGGGCTTTGGGTAAAATGGCCATTTTGATGATATTGACTCTACCTAACCATGAACATGGAATGTTTTTGCATCTACTCAGATTTTCTATAATTTCTTTTTTCAAAGTTCAATAATTTTTGTTGTATAGGTCCTTAACATCCTTTGTGAGATTTATGCCCAAGTATTTTAATTTTTTGGAGGAGATGGTGAAAGGGACAGACTTCCTAATTTCTTCTTCAGCATCCTTGTTGCTGGAGTATAGGAAAGCTAATGATTTATTGGTGTTGATCTTATAACCAGCCACTTTACTGAAATTGTTTGTAAGTTCCAGAAGTTTCCTGGTTAAGCTTATAGGGTCTTCTAGGTAAAGGATCATGTCATTTGCAAATAGAGACAACTTGACTTCTTCTTTTCCTATTCGAATTCCTTTGATTTCCTTCTCTTGTCTGATGGCTCTGGCAAGGGTTTCAAGGAGTATATTGAATAGGAGTGGTGAAAGTGGACAGCCTTGTCTTGTTCCTGAATTAAGAGGAAATGCTTTCAGTCTTTCACCGTTGAGTATAATGTTTGCTATGGGTCTGTCGTAAATGGATCTTACATAGTTAAAATATCTTCCCTTGATCCCTATCCTCTCCAGGGTTTTGAGTGTAAAAGGATGCTGAATTTTGTCAAAGGCCTTTTCTGTGTCAATTGAGATGATTATATGATTTTTATTTTTAATTCTATTTAAGTGGTGAATTACATTTATTGATTTGTGAAAGTTGAACCAGCTCTGTTTTCCAGGAATGAAGCCCACTTGATCATGATGTATTATCTTTTTAATGCACTTTTAGATCTGATTAGCTATAATTTTATTAAGGATTTTTGCATCTATGTTCATCAGGGAAATTGGTCTATAGTTTTGTTTTCTTGATGAGTCTTTGTTAGATTTTGGTATGAGAGTTATATTTGCTTCATAAAAAGTGTTTGGTAGCGCTCTGACCCTATCAATTTCATCAAAAAGATTGTAGAGGATTGGCGATAATTCTTCTGAGAACATTTGGTAGCATTCTCAGGCTTGGATTTAAAATGACACTTTTTTTCTGTTTGGGCTTTCGCAACCTTGTGAAGGTCCTGCATGGCATGCTGCATAAACTTGGAATGCGTGGCAGTCCACGCATGGGGCTCTGAGCCAGCACAGCTCCTGGTGGCGAGCTATGTGGAGCTATGTGGGGCGTGCAGCAGCAGGAGACTAAAGGCAGCAGCTGGGACAGCAAATGGGCGGGGGTGTGTGTGTGTTGGGTAGTTACCCTTCAGAAAGGAGGAAGAGGAATGGTCTGAGTAAGGGGAGTGATGGAAGGGAGAGGAAGAAGATGGAGGGGCAAGAGTGCAAATCCCAAAAAAGCCTGAGCAACTGGCATTTTTTAATATTTCCCTGTCCGATGACAGTATTTGGTCAAATCAGTGAGGATTTAAAAGTCAAAAGTTCCTTCTGGAGGCCATCTAAAACATAGTGAGGACAGGCCACAGCTATTTCCCATGTTCTTCTAAGTTACCTGGAGGGTGAACAGGAACAAAAAGAGGCGTCCCAAATTTTGACCATGTTCCCAAATATGAGGGTGTGCCATGGACTGGGGATGTCTCCTCAGCCCACTGGGGCCCAAATGGAATGGCATGGGTCTGGCATGTGCACACAACTTATGGGCAGATCCCCCAATGGAAGGTGTAACTGGAAGGCCAAGGGATACGCAAGGAACTTACCCCAATTTTGTAGGTCCAGATGAGAGGAAAGGATGGTGCAGAAAGGTCCTAGTCTGTATGTATGAGAGGGTGGACCTCAATCCTGGCATCAGAAGGTCACAATCCCACTCGGGTTACCAGATGTAAAAAATAAGAAAGTCAGAAGCCACGGGTGTAAATTCAGGCGTGGGTGTTTATTGGGATTTGCTGCTCCCAGGCCAAATTCACCTGCGCCGCAATAATGAGGGCAGGCAGGAGAGGTGGCAGGCAGGCAGGGGAAATGGCATGCAGGGAAAATGGTGCTGGACCTTGGCTAGGAAGCTGCTTTTATCTATTGGAGCTTGCTGCCAGCATCTTGATTGGCTGTTTTTTTCGAGGGCAAGCTTGTTGATGCCCTGCCCTTGGCAAGCCGCCATGGCCATGTGGCTTGGCTGAAGGCGCCCCCCCCCCCCCCAGCCAGGGACTGGGGAGTAACCTAACACTCTATATTTCACATAGAGAAAGTTTTCAAGAATCTTTTGTTGGTAAATATAAAACAAAAACAAAACAGAAAAAAGTCCCCTGAAAGCCAAACACCACCCCTATAGTGTCAACTAGTAATAACTGGTTAACAAATACTAAGAGGTAGCAACTTTTAGATATTCATTACTCCAATATGTTGTAACAACATTGTGCAAGAGATTTTTTAAAATAATTTTTATTAAGGAGTTAAGTTATTGTAAATCATAAATGAATATAAAGTAACAATATGATATACATATGTTCTCAAATCAAAGTTACCCCCACATCACCCATACCCCAGTCTCTGTGCAAGAGATTTTTAATACCACTAAACTTAGCTCTTGTTCTCCAGCATCTATGTGCCTAAAGGTGTACAGTGAATTGATACCTAGGTGAGGATGATCTGCAGGTCTCCAAACATCATGGCATGATGGGTTACATAGGACAGTTGGAGTTAACTTTTGCATATGCCATGAGATAGGTGATAAACCTCGTTCTTTGGCAAGTACCCAGTTGTCACAGCACCATTTGTTAAAAGGATTATCCTTTCCTCATTTCATTGTCTTGACACCCTTGTGAAAAATAAATTGTCCTTAAATGTAAGAGTTTATTTGGACTTCTAATTTTGTTCTATCTATATGATCATTTTTGTATACCATAAAATTCTGATTACTGTAGATGAATGGTAAGCTGTTTTTCTATAGAGAGAGAGTGAGAGACAGAAAGAGAGAAATAATTTTATTTTTTCATCTGGTTTTGGTTTCTTCCTCCACTTAGTTGTGTATGTGGTGCTTGGATTAAACCCAGGTTCTCATGCATGCCAGGCAAGTGCTGTACCACTGAGCCATGTCTCCAGCTCCTATGGTAAGTTTTAAAATCAGACATTGAGTCATTCAACATAGTTTTTCTTCTTCAATATTATTTTGGCTCTTCTGGGTTCCTTGTGTTTCCCTATACATTTAGGAACAGCTTGTCAATTTCTGCAAAAAGTTACCGGATTTTTACGCCTATGGCATTAAATATCTAGATCAGCTTGGGGAGTTTTGCCACATTAACAAAATTAAGTCTTCCAACCCATGAACATGGAGTATCTATTTATTTAGTCTTTCCTAGCTTCTTCCAATGATATTCTGTAGTTTTCAGTGCACAAAACTATATTTGCAGTTACTAAAAATCTATTTCTATTTTATTCTTTTGTCTTGAAAAAAGGGATTTTTGATTGGTACATAATAATTATATAGAATAGTGGCCTTCATCGTGGTATATTGACACATACATAACATAACTTGATCAATTTCAGTCCCCAGAACCTCCTTCTTGCTCTTCCCTCCTCTCTGCACCTGGTCCTGGTCCTCTACCCTACCAGTCTCCCTTCTAGTTTCATGAGATCATATCTTCCTCTCTAGGTTCCACAGAGAAAACATATGGCCCTTGACTCTCTGAATTTGGCTTATTTTGCTTAACACAATGCTCTCCAGTTCCATCAATTTTCCTGCAAATGACATAATTTTGTTCTTTATGGTTGAATAAAACTCCATTGCGTATATATACCACATTTTCTTTATTCATTCATCTATTGAGGGACACTTAGGCTGGTTCTATGACTTGGATATGGTGAATTGTGCTGCTATAAACATGGCCATGTAGGTATTGCTATGGTGTGCTGACTTCAATTCTTCTGGATAAATTTGAAGAGAGGTATAGCTGGATCATATGGTAGTTCCATTCCTACTCTTTTTTCTTTTTAAGAGAGAGGGACAGTGGAGAGAGAGAGCAAATCAAATCAATTTTACTTAGTTTTTTACGTAGCCTTCATTGCTTCAATACTTGGTTGTGCATGTGGTGCTGGGGTTTGAACCCGTGTCCTCGCGCATGCCAAGCAAGCGCTGCAACCCTCATTCCTACTCTTTTGAGGAACCTCCATATTGATCTCCATAGTGACTCTAACTAATTTATATTCTTTCTAAGAGTGTATAAGAGTTCTTTTTCCGCAACATCGTTACCAGTGTTTATTGTTATTCATCTTCTGAATGATTGCTATTTTAACTGGAATGAAATGAAATCTCAGTGTAGTTTTGATTTGCATTTCCCTGATGGCTAGAAATTTTGATCATATTTTCAAGTAATTGTTGGCTAATTGTGATTCTTCATTTGCACATTTATTGAATGGATTACTTTTATTTTTTGGTTGTTGAATTTTTTGAGCTCCTATGTACTCTAGATATTAATCCTGCGTCAGCAGAGTAGCTAGCAAAGCTTTCTCCCATTCTGTAGGGTCCATCTTCATGCTGTTATTTCCCTTGCTGTGCAAAACTTTTTCGATTGATACCATCCCATTTCTTGAGTCTTTAGTATTATTTTCTGAACTGCAGGAACTTGTTTGGAAAGTCAGTGCCTATGTGTACATGTTGGACTGTTTCCCCTGTGTTCTCTTCTAGAAATTGCAAAGTTTCTGGTCTTTTTCCTAGGGTTTTTGTTTGTTTGTTTGTTTGTTAGGCATTTTATTTTTTCATCTTGAGTTGAGTTTTGTGCAGGGAGAGAGACAGGTATTTCCTTTCAATCTTTTCCATGTGGACATCCAGTTTTCTGAGCAGCATCTGCTAAAGAGGTTGGCTTTTCTCAAATATAAGTTTTTGGCACCTTTGTTGAGAATCAGAAAACTGGAGCTGTGTGAGCTTATCTCTGTGTCTTCTATTCCATTGGTCTACATGTCTCTTATATGCTAGTATCAAGCTGTTTTTGCTACTATAGCTCTGTTCTATAATTTAAATTTGGTATTTTGGTGCTTGCAACTTTACTCTTCTTGCTCAGAACTGAAAAATCATTTTTCTAAAAATTTCATTTTCAGGTTATAATTTTTTTCATGCATATAAATACAATTAATATTGATATATTGGTCTTGTATCCTGCAAAATGGTGAATTCATTTACTAGCTCTAATTGTGTGTGTGTGTGTGTGTGTGTGTGTGTGTGTGTATTTCTTAGGATTTTCTACTTTTCAACTGCAAACAGAGATAATTTTATTTCTTTCTTTCCAATATAGATGCTTTTATCTCTTTTTCTCATTTCTTTCCCTGGTTAGAACCTATGGCACAATGCTGAATGAAGTAATGAGAGTGGGCATCCTTGTCTTATTCCTAATCTTAGGGTTAACAATTTCAGTCTTTTGCCATTTTATAAGACATTACCACAGGTTTTCCCTAGATGTCCTTTTTTTAGCTTGAGAAAATTCTTATTGTTTGGCTGACTTTTCTGTTATCACCCAGGCACAGCTAATAGCTGTTCTGTTATTCCTTTGATGGTAACTAGACAATTTGTTCTGATCCGTGTATCTTTTTCTTATCTGCCTACCAATCTCATGTTCTGATTAAAATGTACTGTTCTCTCCTGTCCTCAAAATGTACCCTGAAGCCCATATGACCCCTGACTTTCTCAGCATTTCTTCTATGACTCTTTGCCATGAGGCATTCCTTTAAAAGAAAGAGATATTTCCTGTGGTCTTCTGGTCAGGTGTGAAGCTTACCTGAGTCTGATTTTCCAGGAGGAGCAATGTTTGACCACTGAGCATGCACCTGTAACTCTCTAACTCCCTGGCAGGGAACCTAAATTTTCTCCTTTCAAGCTTGTGGAATTGAGGGAGCTCCTAGAATACATGTTCTGAGAACTTAGTCCAACTTTCTGGAAACTTCACAAACTTTCCTAGGAACAATTATAATCCCGTGCCCTTCTTTGTGTGGAGCAAGGCAAACTGTGGGGCTGGAGTTTCTATAGTTAGTGCTAGGAACTTGACTCAGCAAAATGTTATTTCCACCACTGCAACCCTAACCAAATGTTGAGCCCTAATCCTTTTAATTTTATGATAGATCCTTTGAGGGAAGAAACAAAAGCAGAACAGCAGAATAAAAGGTGCTGATTGTACCCATAGACAGGAAAGGAGTTGACCAGGCTGCAGGTGCTCAGGGAAGGCTTTTGATAAAGCCTTGCATTTTCAAAGTATAGGGTATGGGAGAGTACTAATATTTATTAAGCACATATTAACTGCTGAGCTAGGTAGTTTGCATTTTTGGTCAAAGTTAATTCTTCCTATTAGGCAGGGAAGGGAACAATGATTTCAGAGATTAAATATTCTTCTTGAAGCCACAGAAGTGATGAATTTTGACATTGGGCCTGACTTAGAATTTTGTAACATATGCCATAGCCTTTGCATCTAGAATAGACTCTGATTTAACCAGTGGAGAATTGTACACAAATACATCCAGATTCTGGCGTTATTCTTCTTATTCAATTTTTGAAAAATTGGAGGAGGACAGATCGTAACCCCATATTCAGATGAAGATAATAGTTTTGGGTGCTAAAAGTCTCAGGTGTTGAAAACTATCCTTCTTAGTAACAAAGACCAGGTAGGTTCTTTAACCTGGGCAAGACAGAGGGATGTTCTTAGGGGAATGACTCAAGTAGTCACATTTAAGATAGTAATTTGGTATTCACTTCATGTCTGTTCTCTAAAGATGTTGGTCCCGTGTGAGATTGCAAGAATAAAGAAAAAAAAAAAAGTAGGGACAGGGTGTCCTTGAACTGAAACAGTATGAGGGATTGATACTAGCTAGGTAAGATCCAAATTTTCCTTTATCTTGAAATTGACTAAAACTGAAAAACAATGAGGTCAAAGTCTGAAAAACTGTCACCTTAGCAGGTTGTAATTCTGAAAGTGTTTACCTGAAGTTATCTTTATAGTCAGCTTATATACCCTCAAATAAAGTAAACTTACATTATTTCGTAACCGTACCAGTTTAGCCTCCAAATGATATTATTCTATCAGATCTCTTACATATCTTACCAGAGTTGGCAACTGATTCCATTCATTAATTACCTTTGTGCTATGTTGACTATATTCCTCAAATAAAATTTACCTTCAAAGGAAAAGGATGTTCTAGCACTGAAGATTTTCCAAAGAACATGTGGCAAATTTGAAGACAATTGTAAGACAATTGAAGTAGAGATTTGATGATATAGTTGAGAGAATTTTTGTGGTCCTCAATCTGGAGCAATTTTGCACTCCAGGGAACTTTAAGAAAGTGGAGCTAATTTTTGTTGTTACAAGTGGGTTGGTGAAGAGTGTTCAGTACCGGTGTTTAGCAGAAGGAAGCTGAGGATGATGCTAAACCTACGGCAATACACAACACAGCTCCCACACCATAGAAATGCGTGGTCAACATTGTCAATAGTGCCAAGCTGAGAAACTCAACAGATTGTTTTTTCCACAATACCAACCTTTCAAGCCAAAAACACAAGGACAAGGAGATTCTGTTTGCTAGGGGGTTAACTAATCATTATATAGTTAGATGATAAAATATGATTATCATGATGATACAAGGTGGATGCAGATTCCAAGAACCAGGCTCCTCTTTGCTGTGTCTCCACCAGCTTGATGCAGGAGGTTAAGGGAAGACTTTAAGTCATAGCATCTGGCTCTAATCCTGACTGTGCCACTAGATAGTCATTTCATTGGTTACACAACTTTTCATGAAAAAAAAATTGTAGGCCATAGCAATACATAATCTAGGGGAACCATATTCATGTGGCAGGGGAGTGGGGAGGGAGAGGCAAGGGTATGAGAGAGAGAGGGAAGATAGAGTGGAATCTAGGGAAACAACCAACAATGTATCGCACTCTTTACCCCCCCTCCCAGAAGTCAAATATTATGTATATAATCATTTAATTCTGTTAAATTCACAATCATCTATCTATCTATCTATCTATCATCTATCTATATATTTGATTATATTTGTTAGGGGCATAATATAGAAGAATCAAGAGACGGGGTGAGGGCATGTGGGGATTAACTATGGTTTACGATCAAATGCATAGCATATTGTTACTTCATATGCATTTATGATTGTAAAACTATTCAACTCTTCAAAAAATTTTTAAAAAGTTGTAGGGTAAGAATGGTGGCTCAGTGGTTGAAGCACCACTCAGGTTTGAACCCCAACACCACATACACAACTAAGTGTCAGAGAAGCAAATACTGGATGAAAAAATAAATAAAATTGATTCTCTCTCCCTCTCTCTCTTAAAAAAATAAAATAAAAAATGTAAACTAAGGGTAATAGAACAACATATTTCACAGGGTTGTTATATAATTATAAGAGATAGTGTATGTTCAGCACTCAGTGCATTATATCATACATGTTAGGATCTAAGAAATATTAGTATTATTTTAAAGATTTCATTATGGAAATTTTAAGAAAACACAAAGGTAAAGAAAAGTAGTATTGCTAGATTATGGAAACAGCTCAGATATCCCTCACTGGATGAAAGGATCCAAAAACTGTGGTACATACATACCATGGAATTTTACGCAGCAATTAGAAACAATGTTATTGCAGCCTTTGAAAGTAAATGGATGGCTATGGAAAAAATTATGCTGAGTGAAATCAGCTTAACCCAGAGAACCAAGGGTCGAATGTCTCCACTCATCTGTGGAGGCTGGATCTAGACCCTGGCCATTGAGAAAGGTGGTCTATTATCATGTGTTAAATCCAGGTAAGGTGTAATGTTATCCAACCCAATACTTTTTTAGAGATGTTGTGGGAAGGGGAAGGGAAGGATAAGGGTGGGTAATTGGGGGGGACACTCCTGGGGGTAAATCTAATATCCAGAATATATTCACATTTTATATTATTTTGTTAAAAACTTGTATGGTTGTTCAATAATAAATTTCTCAATAAAAAAATTAAAAAAAGAAAAATAGTATAATAAATACCCCTATATAATAGCATAATAAATCCATCCATATAATAGTATAATAAATACCCTTTTACTCACTCCAGTGTTACCACTTCAATAGTGATCAACATTTTAATAACCTTGCTTTACCTCCCTCCACAGATACCATGTCACTTCACCCTTTATTTATTCATTTATTCATTCATTTTTATGTGGCACTGGGGATTGAACCCAGGGGCACGCTACCACTGATCTTCAACCAAAGTCCTTTTTTTTTATTTTGAGATAGGACTTGCTTCATTGCTTAGCCTTAGTCCTCCTACCTTTGCCTCCCGAGTAGCTGGAATTACAGGTATCTACCATCACACCTAACAATACTTCTGTAATTCATTAGAAATATTGTGCTTTCTTTTAAGTAAGATATACATCTACTATATCCAAACTAGAAGCTGGGTGTTTGTTATAAGAAATGATATAGACCTGGTCCCTTCCCTCATTGATAATAAACATGAAAATGTTCAAGTAAATGTTATCTTTCATATACAAATTGAATATACACAGGAAAAGAGGTAGAGACAAGAAATAGCAATATCAAGTTATGGTCAACTGGATTAGGAAGTGCGGCCAAGACATATCAGGGTTCAGTTCCAAGAAAGGCCATGGGTGTCATCACAGTCTCAGGAAAAAGCCTGGAAGGATATGTTACTTGTCTTGATTTCCTACCAAAAAATAGGAAAAGCAAAAGATCAAGCAAACTAAGATGTGATTTTATACGATTCTATCTTTACAACTTAAAACTGGAAAAACTCCTTAAGACAACTTAAAACTGGAAAAAGTCAGCCAGAATCTTCTACATACCAGAACTGGTATTACACTACCAGTTGTTCATGGCCCAAGGACGTTTAGTTTCAAGATGGCTGTCAAGTTCTGGCACATCTCTGGTGAACCTGGGCTGTTAGCACTCAGCTCTGGATTCTTCTCTGCCTCTTGACTTCTTCATCATATTTTTTTAAACTGGGTCTTGCTATATTGCTTAGCTGGTCTCAAACTCATAGCTCAAGTGATCCCCTTGCCTCAGCCTCCCCAATAGCTGAGACTACAGTCATGTGCCTCTGTGCCCAGCATCTTCATCTTCAGGAGATGTTACATGTGGCATGCATGGCGTTGCCTGCAGACTGGGTGCTTGATGTGCTGACCTCGTTCATGTATTCATCTTTCCCCATGCTACCCATACTGTACCTTTCTGGTAACTACTTATTTCTTTTGTAATGCAGTTTTACCAGGCCTTGACCCCTGGGGAAATCCCCTCATGTTTTTCTGAGTGAAAGGATATCTCCTCAGGCCCTGCTGCTATAGTCAGGCCTCATGGCCCCTGTTCTGGGTCCTGGCTCAGCCACTGAGTATTATAGCCTCTTGCCTAGCACCATAGCTCCCTGCAAACTCCTTAAGAGCCCAAACTGTGCAGGTGTCTGGAACAAGGTTAGGGAGACTCTTTTCCTGCCCTTTGTTTTATCTCTGTTAAAGGAATCCCTGGTAGGCCAGGGTGTGCCCCCAGTCTTATAGTCCATAGTGAAGCAGTGCTTTCTAGTTAAGCCCTCTTCTCCTAAAGCAGACAGAGGTGTTCAGGATAGACATGTCTCAGAATCACTCTTCCCTGCAATGATTCAGACTGGGTTACTGAGTCAAGCTCTCCCATGTCAAGGCTTATTTTCTCTTAGGATGTCTGGAGATCTCTCCATTCTTCAGGGAAATAGAGCTCTGGCATTTCTGCCTCTAAGCCTGCCAGTCAACCCAGAAACCCTGAACCATGTTCATATCCTGTGTACAATGGGTATTTGACAACCCTTTGCTGATGTACCCCACTTCCTTTGTGAATAACTCAGACCATCCTCCTCTCTCCATTTTTTTTCTTTTTTCTTTTTCTTTTTTCTAACATCTCTTTACTTCCTCCCTTCCATATTTTCCTCCTCTTCTCCCCAGTTGGCATTTAAAAGCAGACATTCTATTGTAAATTGGGCTGTTATGAACATAGATATTGCTGTGTCACTATAATGTGCTGATTCTAAATCCCCTGGAAAGATACCCAGGAGTGGAATAGCAGGATCATATAGGTGGTCTCATCCCTAATTTTTTGAGGATTCTCCACACTACTTTCCAAAGGGGCTGTACCCAGCTTTGGGCTGTGGGGTAATTCAGAAAACCAAAATATGTCTCTGATGTTTGATGCATGTGAATTTTGTTGAGGGGAAAAAAGGAAACAGGAATGTGTAAGGAAAAAGGAAAGAGACTGAGTGGGTCCATTTGCCCACCATAGAGAGAATGTGCAAGCTCCACCAACAGTGTGTTACTGTGCCTGTCTCTCCACAGCCCCTCCAGCATCTATTATTGTTTATTTTCTTCATTTTTGCCATTCTGACTGGCATGAGGTGATATCTTAATGTAGTTTTCATTTGCATTTCTCTGATTACTAGTGATTTAGAGCACTTTCTCATGTATTCATTGGCTTGATCAATGTCTTCTGTTGAGAAGTTTCTATTTAGCTCTTTGACCCATTTATTGATTGAGTTGTTTGAGGTTTTTGAGGATTTTGTAGATTCTGGATATGAGTCCCCTGTCCGAGGAATCATAGTCCATGATTCTTTCCATTTCTTGACTCTTTTGATTGTTTCCTTGGCAGTGCAAAAGCTTTTTAGCTTAATGGCATCCCATTCACTGGTTTTTGACTTTACTTCCTTCACTTTAGGAGACATCTTGATAAAGTCTTTGCCTACTCCCAAATGCTGAAGTGTTGGACCTAATTTGTCTTCCATCAGTTTCAAGGTAGCTGGTTTAATTCCTAGCTCCTTGATCCATTTTGATTTGATTCTCGTGTAAGGTGAAAAATATAGGTCTAATTTCAAATTTTCTGCAAGTGGCTGTCCAGTTTGACCAGCAATTTACAATTGCTAAATCATGGAAACAAGCCAGATGTCCCTCACTGGATGAATGGATCCAAAAGCTGTGGTACATATATACCATGGAATTTTATACAGCAATTAGAAACAATGATATTGCAGCCTTTGAAGGTAAATGGATGGCTATGGAAGAAATTATGCTGAGTGAAATCAGCATAACCCAGAAAACCAAGGGTCAAATGTCTTCACTCATCTGTGGAGGCTGGAACTAGACCCTGGCCATTAAGAGAGGTGGTCTATTATCAGATGTTAAATCCAGATATCATGTAATGTTACACAACCTAGTACTTTTTTTAGAGATGTTGTGGGAAGGGGAAGGGAGGGATAAGGGTGGGTCATTGGGGGAGCACTCCTGGGGGTAAATCCAATTTTCAGAAGCTATATACATTATATATTATAAAATTTGTATGATTGTTCACCAAATAAATTTCTCAATAAAAAAAAGCAGACATGCTGGACACACAGAATACCTTGGGCTGGTGGGTAATTCAGAAAACCAAAATATGTCTCTGATATTTGATGCTTGTGAATTTTGTTGAGGGCAAAAAAGGAAACAGGAATGTGTAAGGAAAAAGGAAAAGACTGAGTGGGTCCATTTGCCCACCATAGAGAGAATGTGCAAGAGTCCTATCATCTCAGAGGATCTTTGGCAAGAGAGAGACACCAGGGCCCTGACAATGTGCTACCATCCTACTGTACCCACAGAGCCTGTTGGGAGCCCTCATTCTGGGACAATAGTAGACCTAGAGAGCAGAAGCCCACTGTTAAGACTCATTGCAGAAGCCTTTACTTCACAGCATCTGGTATTTGCAATCATACACTTCCCATGAAAATCAAGAGGCCTGAAGTTCTGACATCCAGAATGGCAATTTCTCATTTTCTAGTGTAGAAGAGAGATCAACAAAGTCAGTTCACCTCCATGTTTCTTTTCTTACAAAAGCCTACATCAGGTGCTTTTTTTTTCTTTTTTCTTTTTTGCAACACAGACACACACACACACATACACACACACACACACACACTCACTGGAGCTTGAACCCAGGGGCACCTTATCACTGAGAACACCCCCAGGTCCATTTTCTATTTTTGAGACAAAATGGCTGAGGTTGGTCATGAACTTGTGATCCTCCTGTCTCAGCCTCTTGAGTTGCTAGGATTATGGGCATACCATGACTGAAACATTAAATTCTTATTTAGTTAAATTAATTATTTAATGCACATATACCATTATGCCTAGAACATCAAATTATTTTTATTAAATTAAATCAACCATTTAATTAAATTATTTTATTTCCATTAAAATTAACTTAAATGGTATAATTCAGGGATATCTGTGACCTACCTATAAAAGTGGTTGCTGCACAATTACATTAGAAATAAAGCCCTACAGGTTAGACATTTGGAGTCATATTCAATCACATTTTAAACTTTTTTTAATAGAATCAATTTTACATATTTTTTTTCATTTGGTTTTTCCAACACCTAGCCAGGTATGTGGTGCTGGGATTTGAACCTGATTCCTTGCATATGCCGGGCAAGCACTCTATGCTGAGCCACAGCTTCAGCCCCTCAATCACATTTTTTTTTTAAAGAGAGAGAGGGACAGTGAGAAAGAGAAAGAGAGAATCAATTTTATTTAGTTTTTCATGTGGCCTGCATTGCTTGATATTTCATTGTGTATATGGTGCTGGGATTTGAATCCACATACTTGCATATGCCATGCAAGTGCTGTAACCCCTGAGCAACCACTCCAACCCCCTCGATCACATTTTTTTTTAAATTGAGAAATTTATTATTGAACAACCATACAAGTTTTTAACAAAATAATATAAAATGTGTATAGATTCTGGATATTAGATTTACACCCAGGAGTCCCCCCAATTACCCACCCTTATCCCTCCCTTCCCCTTCCCACAACATCTCTAAAAAAGTATTAGGTTGGATAACATTACACCTTATCTGGATTTAACACATGATAATAGACCACCTTTCTCAATGGCCAGGGTCTAGATCCAGCCTCCACAGATGAGTGGAGACATTCGACCCTTGGTTCTCTGGGTTAAGCTGATTTCACTCAGCATAATTTTTTCCATAGCCATCCATTTACCTTCAAAGGCTGCAATATCATTGTTTCTAATTGCTGTGTAAAATTCCATGGTATATATGTACCACAGTTTTTGGATCCATTCAGCCAGTGAGGGATATCTGGGTTGTTTCCATAATCTAACAATAGTAAATTGAGCTGCTATGAACATAGATATTGCTGTGTCACTATAATGTGCTGATTCTAAATCCCCTGGATAAATACCCAGGGGTGGAATGGCAGGATCATGTGGTGGGCTCATCCCTAGTTTTTTGAGGATTCTCCACACTGCTTTCCAGAGGGACTGTACCAGTCTGCAGCTCCACCAACAGTGTGTTAACGTGTCGATCACATTTTTATAATACATATACTCTCAATAGACTCAGTAACTCAATTTGACTAATTGAAGTTCACAAATGGAATTTATTTTTATTTATTTTTTTAAATTGGTGCATTATATTTTTACATAGTGAAGGGATTTGTTATTATATATTCATACATGCACATGTTATTACAATATAATTTGATCCCATTCCTTCCCTGTCCTCCCCCAGCCCCCTGCTTCTCCCTGGTCTTTTATCTCCGCTGTTATCCCCTGATTACATGTATATACACACACACACACACACACACACACACACACACGTATATATGTATATATGTATAGATGTCTATATATACATATCTATCTATATCTATCTATGTGTGTATATATATATATATATACATATATAGTATTTTCCAGTTTTAATTGCCTGCATATGTACTGTTCTGCATCACAGGGGTGAAAAATATATCATACAGTATTTAACCTCTCTTTTTCCCTCCCCCTATTTCCTCCCTTCCTTCTTCCCCCCTTACATATCTAGACTTCTCCCAAATTGTAAATTACACTGAGTTTGATAAGTCTATTATATAAGCTTGACTTTCTCTCACACCTTTTGTTTTACTCTAGCTTCTAAGAGTAGCTTAGGACTACTAAGCTACTCTTATAAGAGTAGCTTATAAGAGGACACATTCTACCTTTGAGTTTCAGAATTTAGCTAATTTCACTTAGCATAATTTTCTCCATTTCCATCCATTTACCAGAAAAAGTTATGATTTCATTCTTTTTAATAGCTGAGTTTAACTCCATTGTGTGTGTGTGTGTGTATGTGTATATATATATATACACACATATATATATATACATATATATACATATATATATTGCAGTTTTTGGATCCATTCATTCATTGATGGGCACCTGGGTTGATTCCATAATTTAGCTATTGTGAATTGTGCTGCTATAAACATTGATGTAGCTGTGTCACTGTAATATGCCAATTTTGTTTCTTCTGGGAAAATACCCAAGAGTGGGATAGCTGGGTCATATGGTGGTTTCATCCCTAATTTTTTGAGGAGTCTCCATACTTTTCAGAGTGCTTGTGCTAGTCTACAGTCCCACAAACAGTATATAAGGGTTCCTTTCTCTCCCACAACCTCTCCAGCAACTGTTGTTTGTATTCTTCATCTTTGCCATTCTGACTAGAGAAGGTGAAATTTTTTTTTAAACAAATATAGAAGATAATCCTTTCTCAACTAATCTCCTAAAGTGAAGGAAGTAAAGTAAAAAATCAGTGAATGGGATGCCTTAAAGGTAAAAAGCTTTTGCACTGCCAAGGAAATAATCAAAAAAGTCAAAAGGTTTCCCACAGAATTGGAGAGAATCATGGGCTGTGATTCCTCTGACAGGGGCCTCATATACAGAATCTACAAAATCCTCAAAAACCTCAACTACAAAAACACAAACAACCCAATCAATAAATGGACCAAGGTGCTAAATAGAAACTTCTCAACAGAGGACATTGATCAAGCCAATGAATACATGAGAAAGTGTTCTAAATCACTAGTAATCAGAGAAATGCAAATGAAAACTACATTAAGATATCACCTCACATCAGATTGGCAAAAATGAAGAAAACAAACAATAATACATGCTGGAGGGGTTGTGGAGAGATAGGCATACTAACACACTGTTAGTGGAACTGCAGACTGGTACAACCCCTCTGGAAAGCAATGTGGAGAATCCTTAGAAAACTAGGGATGAGTCCACCATATAACCCTGCTATTTCTCTCTTGGGGAGAAATAGCAGGGTTTCCAGGGGATTTAGAATCAGCACATTACAGTGACAAAGCAAAATTGATGTTCATAGCAGCTCAATTTACAACAGCTAAATTATGGAAACAGCTCAGATATCCCTCACTGGATGAATGGATCCAAAAACTGTGGCACATACACACCATGGAATTTTACACAGCAATTAGAAACAATGATATTGCAGCCTTTGAAGATAAATGGATGACTATGGAAGAAATTATGCTTAGTGAAATAAGCATAACCTAGAGAACCAAGGGTCAAATGACTACACTCATCTGTGGAGGCTGGATCTAGACCCTGGCCATTGAGATAGGAGGTCTATTATCATGTTTTAAACCTGGATAAGGTGTAATGTCATACAACCTAATATATTTTTAAAGATGTATTGGGAAGGAGGTGGGGGAAGGGATAAGGGTGGGTAATTGGGGGGGCTCTTGGGGGTAAATATAATTTTTCAGAATTTATATATATGTTACATATACAATTTCATATATTCATATTATATATATTTTCATATATTCATATTATATATTTTTTATTTCATTAGAAGCTTGTTTGTTCAACAAATAAATTTCTGAAAAAAAAGAAAAAATATAGAAGATAATCCTTGTGACTTAATTAATTAATTTATCTTTTTTAAGAAAGAGGGGACAGTGATAGAGAAAGAGAGAAGCAATCTTTATTTAGTTTTTCATGTGACTTTCATTCCTTGGACACTTTGTTGTGTATATGGTGCTGGGGTTTCAACTCACTTACTTGTGCATGCCAGGCAATCACCGTAACCGCCGAGCCTCCGCTCCAACCCGAGAAGGTGAAATCTTAATATACTTTTGATTTGCATTTCTCTAGAAATTACTAGAGATGTTGAACATTTTTTCACATATTTATTGGCCTTTTGTAGTTCTTCTGTTGAGAAGTTTCTGTTTAGTTTTTCCTCCAACAAGTAGACTTTAAAAGTACTTTTGGTTTGAAAGAGTTTTTCTTTTTTTATTAGATGAATATGGAGTTACAATTGAGGGAGAAACATTATCAAACATTTAAGAACAAATGTGTATATACTTAGTTATCCAGGGCTAATGCCATGTCATGGATGCCCAGCTTGGGTTCCCCATGTTGCTGTTTCCCCCAGAAGAACCCCTGAGTTAAATGGATAGCTCGTGGAGGTCAGAGATCTCCTTCTGAGATGATTCCCCCATATTCCCACCCTCCAGTCTCCTAGATATTATTCCTAAGCCCTCCCCCCACCCTGCCCCCACCCTACGCCTCCAGGTATCCTAGGGAGTCATTCATCTGTTGCTTTAAGAATCATACAATTTGAAGTTATTATTAGCTTAGCCATCTAACATACTGCTTCCCAATGTATTCTAGCTTCCACATGAAAGAGTTTTATGTGCAAATCTGATCTGCTCCTGTTCTATGCTTGCAGTAGTAGAGAAGGGTCATATCAAGGAAGAATTTTTTTTTTAAGAGAGAAGGACAGTGAGAGAGAGAGAGAGAGAGAGAGAGAGAGAGAGAAAATAAATTTTTATTGAGTTTTTCACATGGCCTTCATTGCTCAGACACTTAGTTGTGTACGTGGGTGCTGGGGTTTGAACCCATGTACTCGCACATGCTGGACAAGCGCCATAACTGCCGAGCCACTGCTCCAGCCCAAGGAAGAATATTTTTAAAAGTACTGAATTCTATTAGATTTTTGGATGTTTTATTAAATTTTAAAGCTCTGTCTTATCATTTTCCTCCAAATAGGGAGATTTCTCATTTTTCTTGAAATACCATATAATATTTGAAAAAAAATGATGGTGAGAAGACTCAAAGTCCTTCCATTAGTTACAAGAAATTTGTGGCTGAGTTACCTAAAAAACTATCTCAGGTACTTCTTCGTGCCTCAAGAAAAAGGTCTTCTAAGTCTTGTGTATTTGCTCATCTTCTCCTATGGGTCTGACCCTCTGGGACTTGCTGCTTTCTTAGAATTAGCTTGTTGGGAGGGGCTGGAGCGGTGGCTCAGAGGTTTCGGCGCTTGCCTGGCAAGCGCGAGGACCCAGGTTCAAACCCCAGCACCACGTGCACAACTAAGTGTTAGAGCAACTAAGGCCATGTGAAAAACTAAATGAAGTTGTTTCTCCCTTTCTCTGTCTCTCTCTCTCACTGTCCCTCTCTCTTAAAAAAAGAAAAAAGAATTAGCTTATTGGGAAAGGATTCTACCACCATCTTAGCAGTCTGCAATACAATTCCACCTTCTATGTACTTTCCTCCTTCATGACCAGTCTCACACAGGATTCATTCTTTTTCAGGGTGTAAGTTCCCTTCCCAGAAGGCATGCATTTTGGTGATAGAAAGCACAAACTTTGCCTTCTGTGGCCACAGACCTTGGGTGGGGGGAATTCCAGGAGGTGGCAGAGGGTGAGATAGTAATCCGTTCCAAAGTCTCATGATAGTTTCTCATGATTAGATTCATATCATATCTTCCTGGATAGAATATTCCAGGAGTGATGTTGGGTCCTTATCATACATTCATATCTAGGCCACATGATGTTCATTTGTCCCTCACTGTTGAGTTTCGACAGTAGGTCAAGAGGTCTGATTTCTCAACAAATTTCACCCCTGAGAATGCCCTTCTGATATCCCACAAATATTTTGCTCCTTATCAAAAATCTTCCCTTGGGCTTATCATCCATATGTGATTCTTATCTGAACCAACCTTTGCTATTATGGGTGAAAAAATTATGTTTTATTCCCATCTTTAGTATTACTTCCAATTTCATCAACTGGAACTAAGTAAGCAATTACTATAAATAAGAGACTTGCTTATTCCTCTTTTTTTCTTTATTTTGACCTCAATTTATTATCAGTATAAACTGGATTCACATTTTTAATGTTTTATAATTCATTGTCATTATTAATTATTCTGTTTTTTACATTATCTCACATTTGGCCTACCGGAGCCCCTTCCAGTTGACCCCTGAATCCTGGTGATATGCCCCTTGAATTTTTTATGAGTCTTTCATTTCTGACATAACAAGATGTCCTAGGTTATTTTATGCCTTTCAAGTCCCAATTCTTAAATCATACATTTCTTTGAGGAGCTATATAGTTCCATAGTGAGAAGTGGTGCTACAATCTAAGATTTAAACATGAGGTGTGCTCATTAGCTACTGGGATATCGTTGCTTCTAGACCTTTTAAATGGATAGAACTAGGAAATATATATGTTTATATGTGTATACACATGTACACATACA
This sequence comes from Aplodontia rufa, assembly GCA_004027875.1. Taxonomy (NCBI): domain Eukaryota; kingdom Metazoa; phylum Chordata; class Mammalia; order Rodentia; family Aplodontiidae; genus Aplodontia; species Aplodontia rufa. The sequence goes on from PVKS010002181.1 coordinate 99,654, forward strand.
TGTACATGCATATACATGTGCACACATGCACAAACATACATATACCTAGAAATACACATATACACACATCTCCACATACACACATACATATAGACACATACCTGTGCATATTTTAGAAATCATGATTTAGACGTCCAGTTCTAATCCATCACCACAGAGACTTGCTTTATTTATTTCAGTTTCTATTTTAACTTTTTTGTGGTATTGGGGATCAAACCCAGGCCTTGAGCATGCCAGCCAAGTGTCCTAACCTTGAGTTACATCACCAGCCCCAGATTCACATTTTCACGCATCTTTCAACCTTTTGAATGAGGTGGAATGATCTCATCTGAATGGATGGAGAAGACTTAGAAAAGCTCATTTATATGGTCAACATCATATAGTTAGATATTTGCAAAATGAGAATTTTAATCTAAGATTTTGGATCTCAGCTTTAGTGTCATTTACTTCATTCCTTTTATTTTTCTCACTCCTTTGCCATCCAATTCAAAACACTCTCCTACTGACTATTGGCTATTTGCCTGTGGCTGCATTCCTTGGTTTTCATCTGCTCTGCATTCACAGTGGCTTCTAAGGTCTTCTGTGTCACTTACCTAAGGTCAGCTGGTGGACCTTATAGGGGTGAGAGGCAGGAGGTGGGACTGGGATAAATTTGCTCTTCTCTTTCTGCCTGAGGCAGTAATTCTGATAGTGGCTGTGTCTCAGTGGTGCACCCTGCAATAGAGGACAGCAAGATTCCAGCTTGTGCTGAGTCATTCCAGCCCTGGGCTTTGTAACAGTCTCCTAGTGCTACCTAGTGGTACTGTCAACCTCTCCAGGGCCTTACCTCTTGTCTTCTCTGCCTCTTCCATTTTGTATGAAACCCATATTCTGAGTCAAGTTTCCGGTTTTTAAATTCTCCAAGTGTTTTCTGTTATCTTAGTTGGATCTTGATCCAATACACCTCTTCTCATTGGTAGCTCTTGAGAATATATTTAGATTTAACGACCTTGGTGGTGGTTTAGTTTATTAGTATATATGGCAGCAGAGTGAGAATCTTGAAAATGAAATGTGTTAAATTCCAAAAGTAATAGGAGCTTTATCTGCATGGTAGAAAATAAGTAGTCTCATTTTCCAAACCTCAGAAGGCTGTGTTATAAACAGAAACCAAAAATGCATAGAATCAAAAATGTAAAATGTCGAAAAAATCTGAAGGGAGAAATCGGGAACCTAATTAGGTTAGACAAGGTTAAAAAAAGTAAAAAGCCTGACACATCTAATAGTCAGCTTACCAACAATGATTCGTGATGATAGATTTTACCAGAGTTTCTGAAGACTCCATAAGCTGAATTCAACTAAACTAAAACCATTTTTTTTAAAAGATAGAGGAACAGTGAGAGAGAGAGAAAGAGAGAATCAATTTTATTTAGTTTTTCATGTGGCGTTGGTTGCTCCAAGACTTCATTGTGTAAGTGGTGCTGGGGTTTGAACTCGCTGAGCCACCGCTCCAGCCCTAAAACCATTTTCTTTATATTCCTTATCTATGTGTTCAAGGATGCAGGACCTTCCTCCTCTTCCCCTTCTCCTTTCTTTCTTATAAATCCCATTTTTGTCTTTGTTCCTTGAAAAAGGTTATTTTTTCCCTCCGTGAATAAATAATATGTGTGCAAAATAATTAACTGTTATCTCAGTAATTCTGTGAAATAAAAATGGATATGCATATTAAAAGTACAGAGATAATATTTTCTACCATTAGGTAGGTAAACTTAAAAAAGTTTATAGTGTATAGACAAAGGTTAGTGTAAAGAGGTACTTTATAGATTATTAGAAATTGTTATAATTTGGAGAACAATTTTACAATGTCTATAAAATTTTAGGTGCACATACTGTTTGACCCAGTGATTTTATTTTTACAAATTTATGCTATAGTTATAACCATATATATCCATAAAGAATTGTGCATGAATATTAGTTGAAGCTTTGTTTTTCAAAGGAAATGTGTAGCTGGTTAAATAACTAATGGTGTATCTACACCAGGAATACTATGTAGTCACTAAAAAGAGCATGGTACATATTTTTGCACTAATGTGGAACTGTTGCTAGGACATATTTTAAATAAAAAAACAAGAAATAGAACAGGTATGATATGACACCTCTATGAGCTACTAGGGTTGCCATAACTAAATTCCACATACTTGGTGGCTTATATGATAGAAATATATTTTCTCACAGTTCTGGACACTGGAAGTCTAGGACCAAGATTTCAGCATGTTTGGTTTCTTTGAGGTATCTCCTCTTATTTTATAGATGGTTGCTGCATCTCTGTTTCCTTGTTCGACTTTCCTTTTGTGTATATGTACACTTGTGTATATGTACACTTTAGTGTGTCAAGATTTCCTCTTAGAAGGAGACTAGTCAAATTGGATCCGGGTGACCCTAATGGCCTAAGTTTTACTTCACTTCCTTTTTAGAGTCCCTTTCTTTAAATATTGTCATATTCAGACGTTCTGGGGGGCTAGGCTTCAGCATTTGAATTTTGTCAGGATGTAATTGCTCTAACAAGAACGTTTGTGCAAGAAGTAGGAATACATAAGCCTATATAATTGCATAAGCATAGAATATTTTTTGTAGGGTATACAAAGAATTTGAAAAATTAGTAGAAGGGGGCCTTAAGATGAGATTGAGATTTGCTTTTTTATTCTATACTGGTTTGTAAAGTTGAAATTTTTTTGGTTTTACATGTGTTCAAAAAAGATAAATTGGTAAAAAGTAAAAAAAAATTATTATAACATCCCTTCTATCAGAAAAAAATTGGAAAAAATCTAAATGTCAGTGATAGGCAAATGTTATTTCAATGTTGGCATAGCTATTTAATGAAACAGACAACTATAAGCAATGATCATCATTCAGTTAAAAAAAAAAAAGCCAGTAAAAGAAATAAGTGTTTTATATTTTTGACTGGTGGGGACCCATTCATTAGTACTGGAGTACTTCTTCAGGAGTTACTCTGCTGAGTGACAGAGATAAACATGGTTGAAAGAAATCAAATCATGAAAGCAGAATTGGAGGGCACATAGGTGAAAGGGAAAGAGAAATAGGGAAGTAAAAAAGGTAAAGAAAAAGAAATGGAGATGGGAGAGAAGCAGGAAAGAGACAGGGACAGAGGGGGTAGTAGTAAAAAAAGGCAGGTGGAGGAGAGGCAGTCAAATGTAGCAGAGGAAGCTCAGGTCCTGTGATGGATAGGCTGGGACTCCACTCTGGCCCCAGTACCTCTTTGGCACATTATTCACTATATGCAACCACTGGTATCTCATCTGTGGATTTCATGTGATTGTGGTGATTCCAGGTACTATTTTAGGGGCTTGGGATTCACCAATTAAAAAAACAAAAAGGACCCTTGAGAAAATCCAAACAAAATAAACAAAATGAAAACCTGCTTTCAAAAAGTGCTATAGAGGGGCTGGAGTGGTGGCTCGGCAGTTACAGTGCTTGCCTGGCATGCACAAGTACACAGGTTCAAACCCCAGCACCCACGTACACAACTAAGTGTCAGAGCAATGAAAGCCATGTGAAAAACTCAATAAAAATTGATTCTCTGTGTCTGTCTGTCTGTCTCTCTCTCTCTCATTGTCCTTCTCTCTCATTTATTTTTTTGAAAAAAAGTGCTATAGTTTGTATTTTGGTGTTACCCAAAGGCCTATATGTCAAAGACTTGGTCCATACCCAGGGATGTTCTTTAGAAGTCATGGAACTTTCAGGAAATGGGTCTAGTTGGGGGAAGTTAGGTCATTGGAGGTTGATCTTGAAAGGGATATTAGGATCCCATTCCTTTCCTTCTCTCTCTCTCTCTGCTTTCCAGATGCCACATATTCCTAACATGATGTACTATGCTGCCACAAGCCCAAAAGCAAGAGGGCCAAAAAAATATGGACTGAAAGGGTGAGCTAAAATAAAACTCTCTTGCAGGGAGTGGATAAAGGGGGGAGATCCTGGACTAGGATGGGCCTTAACTTATTTTATTAATATCCATGTATGTTTGTATATGTAACAATGATTCCCTCCAATATGTAAGACTTTGTCGAACAAATAAAAAGACAATAAACTTCTCTTCGATTTGATGGTTAAGTAAAATGTATAAGGATTATTTAGAGTCAACTGTGGTTAAGAGCGGAGGGCAAGACAATGTAGAAAGAAAGTATTTTAAGACTAAAGAGCTAGAACTGAGCAAAGTGTACATGAGCAACCACAAAGTATTAAGCAGGAAAGAGTGGGAGAGGAAGTAGGGACAAGGCTGCAGGGTACTTTGTGTACCCAGTTGTTAGGAATCGTTAGTAGGTATGGAAAATAGAGAGCAGATCTACAACATGTTTAGTAGGTTAAGTCCTGGTGATTGACCAGAGATGAGCATGGCAGAATAAACTCCTAGATTTCTGACTTGGATGTGATTGGAAACATTTAGGCAGGAATTTAAGGAAGAAAAGGAGTTTATATGGGGGGCAGGAAGTGATGAGTTAGTTCTCTTTTGGATGTGATGATATGATGGGTCAAAGGAAAATCCAGATGGCAACGTCAGCAAGAAATTTTATAGAAAAATTTGAGGATCCAGAAATATACTAGGACAAAAGGGTTGAGACCATCAGCCTGTAAATACATGGTTATGTATATTCCACGTGCATTTAAGAGCATCTCAAGAACAATTGTTATACTCTGGGTGCGGTGGCACACACCTGTAATCTCAGTGGCTCAGAAGGCTGAGCCAGGAGGATCACAAGTTAGTTTAAGGCCAGCCTCAGCAACTTACCAAGGCCCTAAGCAACTTAGCAAGAGCCTATCTCAAAATAAAAAATAAAAAGGGCTGGGGATGTGGCTCAGCAGTTAAGCGCCCCTGGGTTCAATCCCTGGTACTAAAAAAGAAAAAGAAAATGAAAACTACTGTTACAAGAGTTAAAGAGATTTGTATTTTTTTCAGTGAACTGTTTGGAAAAAGCTGTGAACTGAGGGGAGACACACTAGAGAAGTCAGCATTTGGGGATGAGTGAAGAGGACTGAGAAAGAGAGTCATGAAGGAAGGAGGAGAACCAAGAAGGACTGATGTCAGATCCCAAGAAACAAGAGTCAGGCCAAGAGATTCCTTGACATAGATCTCAGTGATCTTGTGAGTTCTAGACAGACAAGAGTTAACCAACTCTGATGACTGGAGGTAAGTGGTGATTGTGGCTGGACCCACTGTTTAAACAGACATTGGTGGTCCCAGTTAGGGAACCTGGAGAGGAGGAGGCTCCTTGCAGCGTCAGAGAAGTTGATGCTGAGGCCTCTACTAGCTGTCATTGCACTCTTTTGGCAAATGAGATTGCTAAAGCCCAAGGGAGGCAGCAGGAAGAAAGAAGGAATTTGGCAGGTGAAATTTTCATTGGAAGAGAGTTTGATGAGTCAGTATTTGGAAATGTCTGATGGAGTAGAGAGATCATATAAACATGAGAAATAGCTTTCAGAGCTGTGGATCTGATATGGCCTCTTTGTTCTCCCTGGAAGGCTGGAGTTGGCAGCTCCAGCCAGGACGGTATGGCATCACAGCATCCCAGAGGAGAGCTGGTTTCAGGAAGGAAGCAGTGGTCAACAAGATAAAGCCTGCAGAGAGCTCTGGATATGTGGACAGAGAAGTCACCACTGGATTTGCTAACATGGAAGGTCACTAATGAGCTCGGCTGGGACAATTTCAGTGGAGCAGAGGGGTACAACTTGATCTGGGCTGGTGGAGCGCAGAAGAGAATGAGGAGTTGGTAGGGAATGATAATGATAAAGAGAACCTTTCAATAGATTCTGCGTGTGTGTGAAGGTGAAAAGAGAACAGGGGTAGCTGTAGCAGAGTGAGATTTGACACAGTTTCATTCACCTCCCCTATCACCATCTCGTACACATCCATCACCAAGGTGCCATGGGATCTTGCTGCCATTAGCAATGACTGTGCAGGGAGCACTGAAAAATTATGGGGAAAAGGCCTGAGAGGAAGGAGAAGGACCCAAACTTCCCCCATTTTGCTAAGATACAAGGAGCTCCTGAAAGATAGAAACCTAGAAAGTCCTATATTGGCTTGAGGTCAAATGAGTATATGGATAGTGGGGGTGGGAAAAGTGAGACCCAGAAGAGCTAGGCATTTCAATACAGCCTTGAGAAGACAAGTGACACTTGGGTACTTGTCTTGGACAAATTCCTTGGGCTCTGGAATACTAGGAGAGGTTTTTCACTAGATAGGGTGTACAGTGTGACTGGTCATGTAGCATGGCTCCCTTTCATCCAATAGCAACCTCATGGAAGCTGGCAGAGACTGTGGGAGCATCCTTTGTCTCCTGGATCAAAGGGCCTGGTTCACTACAGAGCATACCCACAGTCCTATGCATAAAAGGAAGCTTCTGCCTCTGGCATGGAAGTAATTCTAGTTGGTGCTTTCTGTCTCCTCTTAACTCATTCTGTTGCAGTCTTTCCAAGTTTTGTATCCATAACCCAAGCCACCTCTTCCTCTTCTGCCCCTCCTGCTCTCCTCCAAAGAGATGGATCAGTTCTTGCTGCTGCTCCTGGTACTGGGAGACTTACCAGTTTTGTTTGTTTTCCCCCTTTTCTCCTTACCAGCAGGTGAGTCCCTGGGCTGGGATGGGACAAGGGATAGAGGCCAGGGGTAGAGAAAGGCTAAGGACTGGGTCCCTGGCCAATGTGATCAGCAGCAGTGGGGGGTCACAGGGACTGTGTAAACCCTGGTCCTGTACCTCAGGCTGAGCAGATTTAGGACCTCTCAAGGGCTGGTGGTGGAGGAGTTATTGGCTAAAGGAAGGATAGAAATGGAGACCCTTTATGATTTAAAGTTGCTGCTGATGCAGGAAATGGCAGAGACAGTTCATCATTTCCACAAGTGGGGCTTGGCAGCATTTTGTTTGGGAGTGAGTACCAAAAGATTTGTCTCAAAGCTTCCTTTCAACAACAAACTCATTCGTTGCACTTCAAAAGCAAGTTTACTATTGCCACGTGGAGATGAGTAGGTCTTGACCAAGGAGTCCAAAGTCTGTCTGTCTTAGAGCTTTAGGGTCACTATTGGTGCTCCTGATCAGGCCTGGATTTCTTATTTCTTCGTTTGCCCAGGGGTCCTTAGTTATGCAGGTGGTCTGAAGTGGTCAAGGTTTCCCATGTCCTCACTTGTCTTCTTTCTGTTCTCATCTCTTGTAATTAACCTACTAAAACCTGGGACTTTTGAACCTTGTCAGTATTATTCCTACTTAACAGAGGTAGGAAGAACCTGTGTAGAAGCACTTCTGTCCAAAAATTGAAGGTCCAGTGGAAGCAATGTAAGGAGGAATTTCATGCACCATGTGGCGTGGAGTAGGGCATTCTTTAGGCTCATTCCAAGGTCTCTGAAATCCCTAACTCCAATCTAACTAAGAGGAATCTCTACTGTGACCTGCACAGAACTTGGGTATCAGCAAGGGCTGATGGAGGATTAATAAGAAAAAGACACAGACACAGACATATAGAGAAAGCTGGAACCCTGTCCTCTGTGACCCAGAGCAAGCACAGCAAGTTTATTTTATAGTATTTTATCATGAGAAAGTTATCTTAGGAGAAAGTTTCTAAAAAGCAGACATATTTTGAAGGTCACAGCATCTGCAGCATTTTTGTGATTAAATTGTTTTTGTTAAAGCTTGTCTTTAGGGGCTGGAGCAGCAGCTTGGCGGTTATGGTGTTTGCCTGTCATGTGCGAGGACACGGGTTTGAACCCCAGCACCATGTACACAATGAAGTGTTGGAATGATAAAAGCAGCATGAAAAACTAAATAAAAATGATTCTCTCTTCCTCTCTCTCTTTAAAAAAATAGGAAAAAAAAAAGGCTTGTCTTTCCCCAGCAACTGGTGTCTGGACTTAGAGTCAAGGATTAGACATTCTGCACCTTGCACAAAAATTTCCTTCTGGTAGGGCCTTCCCACCACTAAGGATAGTCATTAACTGTGCTCCAAATCCCTAGATATCATAACTTCCTGCAATCCTAGTCTACCCGTCAAGGGCTGGACTCCAACAAGTCTGTCCTCTCAGCCTCAGCCACATGTGTATGGTCTGCAAAATATTGTCAGGAAGGTAAAGGGAACTGATTGCAAATTCTTTTCAGAAGTCCTGATTGTGCTCTTTTTCTGCCTCCTCCTTTGGAAATTCAAAGGTCTGAGACATTACTTAGCACTGTTTCTTCTAGCTTGTGCTCCAGTCTGCAATATACTCCTACTCTGTCAAAGAATTTCTTTTCATTTCAGGGAAGATTTTCTCTCCACAGCCACAGTCTCCTTCACTGGAGCCTAAAAACACCTTTCCCTGTTCAGGCTCTCTGCTTATTTTCCATTATCCAAAGAACCATCTATTCTTCCTAATTTGCATTTTCTCATATTTCACTTGCTGTATTTCAGTTCTTTGCTGATCTGGTTACCTGTTTCTAATTCTGGAGGGAACACAGTTTCTCAGCAAAGATAATTAATTCACTATCAACCACATGGAAAATTATGGGTCAAGGAGATGGAGAAATAAATATGAAGATTTTGGATAACTTCACGGTATGAGAGGGTAGATTTGGGATTATAAATAGCTACGTGTAGACCAAGAACATATATGCTGCTAAAGTCATGATATTTAGGTGGTTTTTTGTGAAACCAAGTAAAGAATGGCAGGAACAGCATGGAATTCTAAGGAACTTACTAAAGTTAAACAGTTGGTTGAAGGAAATACACTTAGAATATGGCGTGCTGTCTTCCTAACCAGAGTCTGTAGTTCAAGAGAGAAGTTCTAAAAGGCAGTGATGGATAACATTGTTCAAGTACTTAAAAGGGTCCAATTGTATAAGGATGACTTTGGTCATCATTAATGACCTTGGTCAGAGCAAGTTCAGGTAAGGTGGGTGGGCAAAATCCATATTAGAGTGAGCTAAAGAGTACGCAAGGAAGACATGGTCAGAGTGCATGAGGTCAACTCTTTGAAGGAGAGAGAGTAGAAAGAGAATGAGGCAGTAGAGTAGCATCTAGAGGGAGTGCTGAATAGAAAGCAGATTTTTTTTTTTTTGGAAATATCTTAGCATGTTTTTAGACAAAAACAAATTTCTGTCTTCTCTTTTTCTTTCCTTGCATTAGAATAGAACGTTTATCTTATCAATTTAGGAATTCCTGCCTTTATTTATTTTATTACTTTTTAAAAAACCTTTTAGTCATTAATTTTTTATTAGTACATTGTAATTACACATAATAGTGGGATTTATTGTAACATTTTTGTATCATCTCATTACGCTTTTTGTGCTCTTATCATTTCTTTGGTTTCTCTCTTTTCTCTCTGTTTCGGTCTTCTTTTATAACTCCTGTATTTTGTTTTCCTTTTCATTCTTGTCTTCTCTATTTCTCTTTTCCATTCTTTGTCTCTTTTAAAAAAGAAGTTGATGTGAAAGAAAAGGATAAAGGATACTCTTATTATTTATTTTATTATTGAATCCATTTAAAAAAGTCTTTCCTGATTTTAATTAATGTGCATTTATAAATGGTTTAAAGCATATTATTATTTCTTTTTCTTTGTTTTAAAGAGAGAGGGACAGTGAGAGAGAGAGAGAGAGAGAGACAGAGACAGAGACAGAGAGAGAGAAGGAGAAAATCAATTTTATTTAGTTTTTTAGTTTTTCATGTGGCCTTTGTTGCTTCAATACTTTGTTGTGTATGTGGTGCTGGGGTTCCAATCTGCATTCTCTTGCATGCCAGGTGGGTGCCATAACTGCTGAGCCACCACTCCAGCCCCTAAAGCATCTTATTTCTAATAATAAGTCCAACAGGATTATTTTAATACTTGGATTTTTAAGATGCATTTTAGGGCTTTGGCCACTGCCCAGCAAGCACTCACCATCAAGAGGCAGAGCAAAGCCATGCTCAGCACTAGCAATGTATCCCTGTCCTTGGGAAGGAGTCCTGTGAGCTAGCTGCCAATCCAAGGTAAGCTATCTTGGGACGGAGCTTTGTCCAAGTTCTGTGTGGAGACAAGGACTAACTGATGGGTAGTGGGTCTGCTATCAGTGCCTCCTATGGGTTAAACTCAAACTCTTCCACTGGTGACTCACACTTCAGTGTTTTCACTGGCTCTGCTGCATTTCCCTTCTAGGAGAGCCCCTCGAAGTAAGTCTCTTACTTCATGAAACTTTTTCTGTTTTAGAGGGAGGTGGGAATGGTCTCTGAACAATAGTAAGATGGTACCTGGAGGTAATTTGTAGCCTGATGATGTCTACTGGGAACCTGACACGTAAATCCTTGAGGTCCCTCAACTTATTTCTCCCTCACTGCTCTTCTGCCCATCTCAGGTAGAACCCATGCCTCAAACACATCTTGCCTAAAGAGCAACACAGAGTGAAGGATACTACACTGAACAGGCTTTGAATGATGGTGGTGCTGGTGGAGAAGATGGTGAAAATACATGCAGATAGTCACAAAGAGCATTATATAAGGGGATTACGACGATTGGTTAACACAGATAAGGTAGACTGAACTTGCCTGAGGAAGTAATTGCTCCATTAGAACATATCACCAGCTTAATAGAGATACCTGGGGACCATATGAGCAGGCAACAGAAGAAGATGCCACATTTTCTAGGGTAGTTTGAGAACTTACAGAGGATACTTGTGGTTAAGTCTGTCATATTAGTCTGTGTTATGCTGTTATAACAGAATATGCCAGACTGAGTAGTTTATAAAGAATGGAAATTTAGTTTGTTCGTGGTTCTGTGGTCTAGGAAGTCCAAGTTTAAGGGGCCCATATCTGGCAAGGGCGTTTTTGTTGTGTCATCTCATAGTGAAAGGCAAAAAGGCAAGAGAACACAGGGGAGCCGAACTCAGTTTTATAACAATTCCTTCCCCGCAAAAGGAGCCTACTCTTGTAGGTTAATCTATTTTTGAATGCAGACTTTGCATGACCTAATCACCTCATAAAAGTTCAACCTTTCAACAATGTTGAAATGTGGATTATTTCCCAATCCATGAAGTTTGGGGGAATAAATTCAAACCCTAACTACACCACATCACAGTGTTCCTTAACAGGAAGCCACTTGGAAGTGGAGTGCTTACTGCCTTGTTTTGTGGCCTTGAGTTGAGACAATGACTGCTCAAGATAGAACAGGAGTGGGAGGATTCAAGGGAGCTGGGATCTAGCTTCTGTGGTAGTCTGAGGAAAGAAAGTCATGGCCTTGTTTTGTGGTATTCTGTAAAAGCCTGATAAAAGTATGAAGGACTTTATGAATGAGTTTGTATGAATGGGGATGAGGTGGCACTGGGAAGGGCTGCTAAACTATGCAAAAGTTTACAAAAGAGAAAGGGGTTCCCATATTTAGGTTCCCTCTGCTTTTCAGTTCCAATTTTGGGATAGGGATGTAGCTCAACAGTAGAGCATATGCCTAGCATGTACAAGGCCCCGAGTCCAATGCCCAACACCAAAATAAATAAGTAAATAGTAAAGCAAAATAAATAAAATGTTGGTAGGGGATGCATTGTTTATAATCAAATGGAAGAATAATATGAAGATTAGAAGGAATAACTTGTGTTTCAAATTGGCTAAGGAGTGTACAGGCAATAATTTCATGCATTTATAATTAGAAACTTAGGATGTAAGAGCCTTTATTTTCTCTATTTCCTTGAGGAAATTGAGAAAATAGATCTAATACCTTGTTTTCAAGTCTTATAGCCAATAAGTGCTAGAGCCAGGCTTTAATCCTAGATGAATCAGAGTTAGGAGTCTGTGTTCTAACTAGGGCACTTCTCTTGTTGGGACCCAGCCTAGATATTTCACTCACTGCTAGATTTGATGTGGTTGGTTTCGGCCTGGAAGCTTGTGGTATTTCTGGACACCCACTGTCTGGGATAGTGAGAGGAGGAGGTTCCTGCTCTTGGGAGAGAGATTGTGCCTTGTGATTTCTGAGTAGGCTGGCCATGTAATATAGCCCTAATACACTTTGGGGAGTAAAAGAGATAATTAAGTAATTAAACTAGAGGCAGGAAATAGAACTATTAGTCTCTCCCACATTTATTATACTGCATTCATCAGGCTCCTGATTCCTCAAGGACTCCCCCTACCCCCCAATTACACACACAATCCTCCTTTACTTCCAAATAGCCATAAAACTTTCAAAATGTCTCATTCAGGGCCATGCACCATCTAGCACAACTCTGCCATTTAAAATGATTGTTATTTTCCTGTATAAACTGATAAAGAGACATTATGGAAATATGTTTGGGAAATTTCTGGAGACAGGTACACAAAGGGAAGGGATCCAGAAATCTGAGTCAGGGTATTCTGCTGTGAAGTGATGATGGATTTTGCTGGTAAAGACTTAACTGGTAAAGTTTTTAAATGATTCATATACCATATCAAATTCATATATGGTATCAGATACCAATTGCATGGAGCAGTTTCAGGGATGTACCATCTGTTTTTTGTGACTATTTTTAGATATCTGTAATAAATATTTTCTAGTGGAACCATTCCCATCATTTTTAAAATTAAAGTTTGCTTATCATAAGCAACCTACACAGAACAGAGACATCATGCTGAAAGTATTCCAGAGTAAAGAATCCACTACTGTCCTCAGGAACACCATCAGGATGTTCAATGATGTTGTGGACTGGATAAGCGTTGCCCAAAGACCCATATACTAAAGTCTTCATCTTCATCATTTTACTATTGAAAGGTGGTGGAAACTTAAAGAGGTGGGGCCTAGTGGGAGGTCTTTAGCTCATTGGGGGCCCTCAAAAGGGATTGTAGGACCTTGGTATCATCCTTTCTCTATTCTCCCTGGCAATGGGATGAGCACTTTGGCTGAGTCATGTATTCTCTCCACGATGTGCTGCCTTACCAAAGGCCCAAGGATATGGGGTTAACTGACCATGGACTGAAGTCTCTAAACTTATGAGCCAAAATGAATCTTTTTTTCTTCTTTTATAAATTGGTGCATTATAATTATACATAATAGTGGGATTCATCATTACATATTTGTATATACACACACAGTATAACAATATAATGTGGCTAAAATCTTTCCAAAGTAAGCATTTTTATAAGTCGGTTATCTCAGATACTTGCTTGAGACACAGATCTGACTAAATTTCCACAAGGTTTGACTGGATCATTTTTCTTTTTTTATTTATTATAATGCTGGGGATTGAACCCAGGGACTATGTATCATTGTTTTTCTTTTTTTATACTCTGCCTCGCATCCTGTTGACATTTCCTTTGTGATATTATTTTTAATACATTCCTCAAATTTGAGCAAAATGGAATATCTTCAGTAAAATAATACTACAGAAGAAATTGGTTCATTGCCAGCTCCAATAATTTGTTTAGATCCTTTCCCCCTTATTTTCTAATTCTTATGTACTTCCTTTTTGGGCACAGTTATGATGGGTGTGACATTAGGATGGAAACTGTGAGAACCCCTGGAATCTCAACGTCACTGATGGAGGCACACGCTGAACACATTGGTCAGTGGTGTGACATAGTACACTGAATCAGTTTTGGGACTGGGTAAACCATGGGATCATCACACATGCATCCTGCACTACACAGCTTTGATCACCATCTTGGGGAGGTGGGGAGGGGAGCTCTCATGCACCAGGGCTGTGTTCTCCAGGTGTGGAGTGCACCCAGACTCTCAGATAGTGAAGCATGGGAAATTCTGGTGCTCACCTTCCAGTCGTTTCCTGCCCACAGGCCATCATGCACTTCCTCATTTGTCCTGTGGTCCTTTGTGTAGTTGGCAATCTGTGCTGAGTCCCTGCTCTGTCCATCAAACATGTGTCTTGCAGAATGCTCTACTCACAGGTGAGCCAGACTGAAGGGCTCTGCCATAAAGGGTTGTGTAGAGGATGGAGGATGGGGACACAACACTTTCCCTGCCAGCTGGGACATGCTCTAGAGCCTGAACAGTGGTGGGCTTGCCCCATGGCCTTTCTCCACCATTAACTGGATGACCAGATGTGCTGAGAGCCTGAAGTCTTGGTTATTTTGTGAGGCATGATGAGAGGCCTGAAGACCCTTTAGAGACTATCAGTAGAAAATTGTAATTAAACATTTTGAAAAATATTGACACTTTATGTGGTTTGGGTGCTGCATCCTAGGCCAGGACTAAGAGGTAGTGTGTGTGCAAACTCTCAGCCTTTCAGCCAAGTGCAGAACTGTGACTGAGTACCTCTGTTGACAAAAATTCATGTTGGTCAATATGCATCTGGGATTTTGGCAAGGAGATAAATAAGGATCAAAGGACTGGCTAATAAAATAAACTGGGCCCTATAAGGTCCCTGCTCCTTTTGTCATTTGGATGCCATTTGCTGTTTACTTGATTGCGTACGACAGGCTGAAGAGCCATCATAAATGAGACATTGCACGGTGGCAGCAGATGCACATCCTGACCTCAGAAGCTGCAAAGGGGCTGGCTCTGTGGGAAGCTCTCCTGATCCTGGATGGTGGTGAAACACCCACTGGCAAGGGTGTAAAAGGAAGCTCCTGCCCACAGCCTGGGAGCAGCTCAGAGCAGATCCTGCAGCCTGTTCCCATTTGTACAAGAGAGCAGTTGTCGTGGCCCTTTCTGGACACTTTGCTGCCCACTTTCTGCTGCCCTGCTACATCTTCTGCCATCCTGCACTGAGATGGACAAGTTCCTGGTCCTGCTCCTGTTGCTGGGGCCTTTCCCTCTTGTGTTCTTCCAAGGTGTGGGTGAGGCCTGTCTGGTTGGGGCATGGGTGAGGTCAAGAGGTGGAGGTGGCTGGGGAGCAGACCCAGGATGATGATCTGACTCTCCAGGGCAGTCAGTGTATGGGGAGGGGAGGAGGCAGAGGTCAGGATTCTGGGATGATCTGACTATTGAGCATTGGAGGACTCTGAGCTGAGCCTACTTGGATGCTTACTGGGGCAGAGTTCAGGTCTCTTTCTGAGGTCTCAGAGTTAACCAGGAATTAGTCTTTCCCTGGGAAAGGTTGGGCAAGGATGCTCATGTCAATTTAGTGCTCAGAGTCTGCCTGGCTGACCCAAGTGGCTGGCAATGATTGTTCAATACCTTCAATGTCTAGCTATCTAGCAGAAAGAGGCCTCTGAAGGGCTTCAAGCAGTTTTTCATAGCAAATATTCTTTTTCTGCTTAGGTATATTTGAATAACAGATGCCTTTTGTTTTTTGTTTCTAATTTTTTTTATTAAGGACTTGATTTATTGTACAATCATAGATTTATATAAAGTAACAATATAATATGCATTTATTCTTAAATCTGAAGTACCCCACATTGCCCATACACTAGTCTCTTGATTCTTCTACGTTCTGCCCCTACAAGTAATATAAATGCTTAGATTGTGAATTTTCTGGAATTAAATGACTTTAAAAGTATTATTTGGATTCTCAGGGGGGTAAAGAGTATGCTGCATTGTTGATTGTCTCCTACATCCCTCCCTATCCTCCTTTCCTTGCCTCTCCCTCCACCTATTATCCCCCAGGGCCCCCAACATATCTATGTTTGCCCTAGATTATGTGTTGCTATGTGTTTTCTTGGTCTAATACATGATCTGACTACCTTTTACATAAATCTGAGTTTAGCTTCAGCCTACATAAATAAGTGAAAATATTTGACCCTTGATTTGGCTAATTGGCATGATTTTTTCCTTTACCATCCATTTATCTTCAAAGGCCACAATATTGTTGTTTCTAATTGCTGAATAGAATTCCATTAAGTATGCATATGTCTCTCTCTCTCTCTCTCTACATATATATATAAAAAAAATCACAGTTTTTGGATCCATTCATTCAGTGAGGCAGATGCCTTTTTTGTAGAAGAGGCATGGAAGGAAATTTTATGATTGCCCCCACTCTTTTGGATCAAGTTAGTATTTTGTCTCATCTGCTTTTAAAGCTACTTTTGGCCTCAGGGTTGTTGTTTATATATGCTTTTATTGTTTATTGCGCCATAGCTAAGGGGATACATTTCATTTCATTTTCAGTGCAATAAAAATCTATTGTTTAAATGCATACTTCCTAAGAATTAGTGGATACAATTTGATGGGAACATCTCTGGTCTCTGAAATTGTTTTGGGGGACCTTAAGGCAATGCTTTGTCCCTGAACTTCTGGGCCTTGTTGGCTTTCCACCCAACCTGGTCCCAACCTGTTTGATCCTGGGCTTAGCTTTCATGTTTATTTTTCTCAGCTCAAGCTGTCGTGTGCTCGGTCTGCAGTTCACTTAAGGAAGGACATTGTTTGATAGGCAAGGGTAACTGCACTGTGAACTATGGCAGTGGATGCAGAACCAGGAATTTCTTCGTTTTCTCTGAGAGAGGTAACCCTGTCATACTAGTTTGAGATCACCTTTGCTGGGAGGTGGATATGTTCCTATTTTGGAGAATAGGCCTGATGTTGGCCTCAGGGTGAGTATGAAGTTTTGTTTCTGGCACTAAGTATCAGTGCTTTTCTCTTCTAGGTGGATGGCTCTATGATCACACTGAATTGGACTGTTTCACTTTCTGTATGCCAGAACACATGTTTTATGGAGAGTGGAAGATATCTTCCTATTGCTGCAAAGAAAAAAATTTTTGTAACAGATATCAAGGAAAATTAGTGAACAAGAAAACTCACTAACTGTCAATTGTGTTTGTTCCTTTGCTTGTTTTCTGTCCCTGGTGTCTACATGTGTTCTGTTGAGGATGCAGCATCTCAACCTAACCTCCAAGTATACCTCTTTACCGCTTTTCTGATCACTGGCTGGTCCCCACCCCCACCAGACACTCATAGCTGATTGTCTTCTCCTTTCCTTCTCCATTCCCTTCTGAAAATCAGCATCAGTCTTCCTTGCCTTGCCTTCCCCCTCCCTCACAATCACTGAATCACTGTTCCTGACTAACTGCCTGGCTTCTCGTTCCACCAACTTAGAAGTGACTGTGCGTGTCCACACGGCGGTGGAGGTCCATCTTCTACATCAGGAGTTTCAAAGATTCAGTGGAAAACTCAGGAAGACACATTCAATAGGCAGATGGTGAGCGAGGTCCTAAAGTTTAGGAAGATATCAAGGCCTGAGGCAGACAAGCTGGGCTCATTGGCTCCAGACACAGCCAGAACCCACCGTAGCTGAAGTTAGAGATCTAAAGAGGTGGTCATGAGCTGAGAGTGGGTGGGCAGTGAATCCTAGGCTCCAGACACCACAGTGGAATCTGGTGAAGGTTGCTCTGCAGGGGGTGACTTGTGCAACTGTACAAGAAACTTGGGAAGAATTGAGGGATCAGACTCCTGTAAAGAGGACTGCCTTTAATATGATTTTAGGCCAAGAAATAGTTCTCCTTATTTTCCACATTCGTTTCATATATAAATTTTATTGTGTCTTTAGGAATCTCTGTCATCATTCTGTTATGTTTCTTGGTGTATGAATATTTCTACCCTATCTTTCTCCTTTTATCCATTTCCCTCCTCCTTTCTTTCTGCCTCTTTTGTCCTTACCACTTTCTTACCTTGCCTTTCCCTTTGCAGTTCATTAGAAGAGAATGGAGATTACTATCTGCATTTCTACTAATTGGTTAGTTCTCGTTTGATTTTAAACAAAGTAAACAGTATACTTTATATTCTGTTGGAAGGACTAGAAAAAATAAATTTAATCAATTCGTGTGACTTTTATTAAGTACATTTTTCATAACTCATTGAAAAACATCCTATAAATCTGTTTTTCTTTCAAAATGTCAAATTTACATATTTTCCACAGATTTTTCCCCTCTAAATTTGAGATGAAATAGGAGATAAAAGGAAAGGAAAATTGGCTGTAGCATAGGGGGATATAACCGAATTTAGAGCCTTGTTATTAAATGGTAAAACATCAGTAATATCCACAACAATATCAATGATGATAAACCTAACTCAAATATACCAGCCCAAAGTAAACCAGGTATAATTTTGACTGGTCTCACTGAAAGGACGTGGGTGGGTTTTGGTAAAGGAGGCAAGGCCAATGAGTGGGTTTTTAAAAATTATTTTTAAAATTGCCCTTCATAACCTGATAGTAATTTAAATGGGTACCAACAGGAAGACAGAAAACAATTGTGTGTGAGAATGTGGAGAAATGGGAACACTGTGCACTTGTGGTGGGAGCTGAAAATGCAACTCTAGGAAACAATAGGATAGTTCCTCAAAATATTAAAAATAGAGTTCCCGTATGATCCAGCATCTCCACTTATATTCCTAAAAGACTTTGGAGCAGGATCACAAAGACACATCTGCACACAGATGATCATAGCTGCACTATTCCTAACAGAAAATATTTTCCTAAAAGAAAAATATTTTACAATTCCACTTACATGAGATATCTGACATAGTCATAGTCAAATTCTTAAAAACAAAGAGTTTTTTTTTTTTTTTTTTACCAGAGGCCAGGGGTTGGAGAAACAAAGACTTGTTTAATGAGTATAGGATTTAAATTTTGCAAGGTGAACAAATTCTGGAGATCTGCTGTACAACAGTGTGAACATACTTAACACTATTTAACTGTGAACTTAGAAATCAGAAAATGGTGAATTTTATTTATGCATTTACTACAATTAAATGTAAAAACAGTAATTAACAAGACATGCTTCTACTCTTCTCAAGAAAAGAAAAGCAAAAGCAAATAAACTCTTGACTTTTACTACCCTCTTCCACTCACAACCCTTGAAAATCCTGTGGCTATTTGGAAAATAGAAAAGTATTAAAAGAAAAATTGGAGCACCTTCAACAGTGCTCCAAGAAATATTGTCTGCAAATGTGGGAAAAGTGACTTTACAAGGAAAACAGTGCCTCAGCCTGATGATTAAGATTATGTTCTTCAGTGATAAAGCAGGTTGCCAACCCATGCCTTTGACATGATGTGATATCAGTGACTTGTCACATCCCCAGCCTCTACCCACAGCCCCAGTGTTACCACCAGAAGTATACCAGACAAACCCAAGCCAAGGGTGTCCTGCAGAGCTCCAGTTGCATGCTCCTCAACTTATCAGCCTCATAAACCACAGAGAAAATCTGAGAAACTGTCAGAGCATAGAGGAGGGTAATAAGGAGATGATGAGGAAGAGATGATAGGACAACATGTATGAAATGAGGGATGGACTCTAGTTAGTGATTAAGAATCAGAGTTGGTTCATTTTTTTTGTAACAAAAATATCCTATAGTGCAAGTTGTTAACTGCTGAGAAATTCAGTGGGGAATGCAAGGGAACTAACTCTTGAAACTATGTCTGAAATGTTCTGTAAATCAAAACTTGCAAAATTAAAGCACTCCAGATTACAATGAACACTAACGTCCCAATATGTGGGGCTTAATGCAGTCACATGATAGATCCCAGGAAACACAAGCAAAGCATTGCCCAGTCCACTGGCTATTGAAATAAATAATAAAATATTTCTTTAGAATATATGTTTATCAGGGTAGAATCACACAAAAAAATATCATATTGAATACCAACTATTCCCTGAGGGCTTGAAATGAAGCTACAAGACAAGGCCTCAAACTCCTGATTTGTCTTAGAGCAACAGAAATGAATTTTGCTGAAATCCACCCTCTTAGTCTCTCTCCTAGATTATTTCCTTTAAGAGAGGGGTTGAGGGGAACCAGGAATTGATTCCAACTGTCCCCACTTCCCAAGACTCACCAGAGCAGGGCTGGTCAGCCACCCCACCCCACCAGCTTGTCCAAGGCCTCCAGGAACTGAGGTCCTGCACACAGGAGCAGATTCCAGACTCAGGTCCCTGTTGCTTTGGCTGCACACTGGCCTGAGATCAGGCAGGGTGCTGTTAAGTACAGATTGGGACGTTCCTTGTGTCCTGGGTAAGCAGGGAGCACACAAGTCCCTTCCCGTAGGTCATAGTGCAATGATTCTGGTGAGTAATGTATTCCTTATGAATTTCCATTACTGGGATCCTTGGGGAGTGATGTCCTTTTCTATGCCTAGATTGGTGGTGAAATGTGAGGATGGTGCAGGAAATGCCAGAGGGGAGAGGATACTCTTAAACTCCTCCTGCTGCATAGCTCAGCTGAACTGGAAGGGGTTTATGACTGGCATCAACTGGGAGGTGGGTCAGTAATCAGGGATGGCATATCAAGGCCTTTAGCTTTCCCCTTTCTGGGACTTGTGGCTCCTATCAGAACACTGAAGCACAGGCCAATCCAATCCAATCCAATCCAGTCCAATTCAAATGAATATGTGGAGTAATTAAATGTCTTCTCTGTGAGAGTTTATGAAAGTTTGTGTCTTTGTGAATGGTTCAATGAAAAACAACAAAGTGACACTTGATGGTAGGCATGGAGACACCAAAACCTAGTGTCAACACTTCACCTCCTTGTGTGTAATTTTTGTTTGTTTCATGTGGCATATGTTTATTTTCTCTCTCTCCATACTTCCCTTCTTAACATTTAGCAAACTTTTACCTGAACTTGTAGCATCCCATTTAAATATTAGATTTCATGTCTTCTACTTCATAGTTTTAAAACCATCAGAACAGAATTTTATGACAATGTATCAAATTGATTTAAGTTCAGAGATATTAATTATAGCAATCATATTAAAATATTTGAAATAATAGTAAAAGACTCTCTTTAAAATACCAACAATAGTATGAAAACATAAAACCAAAAATCAGATTCTAATGATTTTACCTGTTAGTTCTACAACATTTCAAGAACAAGCCATCTATATCTTTTGATTTTTTTTAAGGAAGGAGAAGCAAAACTAAAGGTACCTATGTCATTCCAAGAGTTCAGAGTAATATTGGTTCCCAACTAAGATGTTTATAATAAAGAAAAAATTATAAGCTATCTGATTCATCAGTATTCCTGAATAAATTATTAGTTACCCTATTCCAAACATATCTCAATATAATGCATTGTGACAAGGAAGGGATTTTCCCTGGAATGGAAAGCTGGTTCAAAAGAAATCATTTTATATAAGTATATTAAAGGACACAAATCCTGGTGATCCCAATTTGTGAAAGAGTCATTTATAAAGTTTAAATTTTATTCATGAACAAGAACTAGAACAACAACAAAAACCTTTTTTGGCAAACTAGGAATAAAAAGAGATTTCTTTAGCTTGGTAAAGCTTACACCTCTCCAATCCACCTGCTCCCAGTTGTCTCAGGAAACTTGGGAGTTGTTAAGATTTTAGATCCATTTAAGTTGGATAAAAATGGAAAGATCCAATTGAAAAATCACCAGAGTTGGCTGGAGCGGTGGCTCAGCGGTTATAGCGCCTGCCTTGCATGTGCAAGTACGTGAGTTCAAACCCCAGCACCACATACACAGAGTATCAGAGCAGCAAAGGCCACGTGAAAAACTAAATACAGTTGTTTCTCACTTTTTTTCTCTCTCACTGTCCCTCTCTCTTAAAAAAAAAAAACACAAAAATCACCAGAGTGCTTCTTGTTTAGACTGTATAATGCTCACAAAACATAATTGACTTATCCAGTAAAATTTATTCAGATATGATACAGAACAGGAAGTAAAGGAACTTTAACAACAAGTGGCCTTGAAATTCATATCCATATTGCTATGTTCCCAGTCACCAGACATGGCACATTGTAGCCAGAAGAGCTGTTTTATATTTTTTGCTAGTGGACATTTAAATGACTTCAATTAATTTTTGAAATTCCTCTAGGAGTTTCTATAATTTTATTCCCACACGGGAATTTTTTATTTTCTAACCATCAGGGCTCATGTACTTCACAAAACAGCAGGGCCTAGGGGTCTGTAAATACCTAGACATTACCTTGAGGATGAGAACCCAGTTATATTACTTTTACTCCTACCCATCACACAACTGTATACTTCCTTCTTTAACCAAAACTTAACTTATCTTCAGCAGACTGCTCATCCATTTTATATCCTTCAGTTCTGGTATGCCAACAATTCTCATATCAAGAATAAAATTGTGGAGATTACACTCTTAAATGATAGAAGATTAAACTCCTTGACATGTCATATCTTCTCCCCAATGGCCGTGACCTGCTGATAGAAATAAGGAACTCTGTTATAGTTTAGATATGAGGTATCTGGAATAATGGGGTGGTAACTGCAGGAAGGTAGGGTGTGGCTGGAGGAAGTATCATTGGAGGCATGTGCCTTTGGGGTTTATATTTTGCCCCTGGTGAGCAGAGCTCTCTCTCTCTGCTTGCAATCTGTTGTGTCCAGAGCAGCTTTCCTCTACCAAGCCCTTCCTCCATGATGTTCTGCCTCATCTTAGTCCCAGAGCCATGGAGTTGGTAGACCATGGACAGATCCTCTGAAACTGTGAGCCAAAATAAACTTTTCCTCCTCTACATTTTTCTTTTCAGGTCCTTTGGTCACAGTGGTGCAAACCAACTAAAATAAGCTCCTTTAAATGATGACTGGGTGGCAAATCCTGCATAAAGCATTTCCATTTTGTTAATAAATTCCATATAACTTCCACGTTTTTACTAGAAAGCATAATGAACATTTTCCCTTTTAGATACCTCAAAGTTTAGGATTTTCTTGTAGATTTCTATCAAAATAGCTGTTCCAACATTATGACTGAAAGCAGGTCCACAATTACCCTCTAAAATGATTAAACCTTGCTATTATGTCATGTTGTTTCTGAATGAAACATCCAAATGCCTGCTTTCCCTTTCTTCTTTCTTTTTTTTCCCTCCTTCCCTCCTTCCTTTCTGAAAGAAAGATCTTTTTTCTTTCATCTCTCTAGCTTCAACATATGAGAGAAAACATATGACCCTTGACTCTCTGTTTGCTTTGCTTAACATGATGCTTTCCAGTTTCATCAGATTTCCTGCAAGTTGCATAATTTTGTTCTTCTTTATAACTGAATAAAATCCATTTTTTGTGTCTATCGATCATCTTTTTATCATCTAGCTATCTATAATAATCATCATGATTTATCTAATCTATCTATACCACATTTTCTTTATCCATTCCCCTGTTGATGGCTACCTGGACTTGTTTCCTGACTTGGCTATTGTGAATTGTGCTGCTATAAACATGGATATGCATGTGTTACTCTAGTACACTGATTTTAGTATAGCTGAATTATATAGTGGTTCTATTCCTAGTTGTTTTGAGGAATCTCCATGTTGATTTCCATAGCGACTGTACTAATTTATATTCCCACTGACGTGTGAAAGAGTTCCTTTTCCTCTACATTCTCACAAGCATTTATTGTTATTTGTCTTCTTGATCATTGCCATTCTAGGTGGAATAAGATGAAACTCAGTGTAGTTTTGATTTGCATTTCCTTGATTGCTAAAATGTCAAACTTTTTTTTTCATGTAATTGTTGCCATTTGTATTTTTGAGAATTGTTTGTTCAGTTTTTTTTTGAGAATTGTTTGTTCAGTTTTTTTTATCAACTTATTGAATGGGTTGTCTTTTTATTAGATGAATATGGAGTTGCAATTGAGGGGGAAACATTATCAAACATTCAAGAACAAATG
>PVKS010002182.1:0-123095 GCA_004027875.1 Aplodontia rufa
CCAGGGTAATGCCAAAACATGGATGCCCACCTTGGGTTTCACCTGTTGCAGTTTCCCCGAGAAGAACTCATGCGTTATATCTCGTGGAGGAATGACATCGGCTTCTGGGATGGTTCCCCCATATTCCCACTCTCCAGTCTCCTATGAGTTCTTCATACACCCCCCCATCCCCCTCCCTATGCCTCCAAGTATCCTAGGGAGCCATCCCCCTATTACTCTGAGAGTCATTCAATTTGAAGTATTCTTAGGTTAGCCGTCTGTCCTACTGCTTCCCCATATATTCTAGCATCCACAGATGTGAGAAACCATTCGGCCCTTGAGTCTCAGAGCTTGGGGTACTTCACTAAGCATAATTCTTTCCATCTCCATCCATTTGATATCAAAAGCCATAATACTTCATGATAACTTTCTAATGTTAAGTTGAAACCAGCTTTACCTATTCCTTATTCTCTGATCTTCTAGTTGTTTTTTTTTTAAGAGAGAGGGACAGTGAGAAAGAGAGGAAGAGAGAATCACTTTTATTTAGTTTTTCATGTGGCCTTCATTGCTCCGAGACTTCATTGGGTGCATGATGCTGGGGTTTGAAATCGAGTACTCATGCATGCCAGGGAAGTGCTGTAACCGCTAAGCCGACACTCCACCACTCTAGCACTCCAGCTTTCGGTGTAGTGTATCAGTCTCCTTACCAAGCTGCTATGCTGGTGCTTGCTCTTTGCATCATGTGGTCTAGGAATCTCTGATCTTCCTTGACCCACAGATGCACCCATTTCTATGCAGGCCTTGTCCTCTATTGTGCCACAAAGGGAGAAGATCTATCCTTAATTGTACAGAGCTTAGTAGAAATTGACATATACTTTTATATATGTGGGATATGCTTCTCATTGGTAGCAGGTGTCACAATTGCCATGAATTATTTGTATACTTATTTGTTTAATATCTTTCACTCTAGACTTCTCATAAGGATAGAGACTCTTATTCATCATTGATTTCCCTTGCACAGTACAGTGCCTGGAGCACACTGTTAGGCTTACTGAGAAATTTAAGGTGCAGGAATAATGAAATAAAAATACAATAGAAAAATATCTTGAAACAGTTGTTAAGTATATGTCTTAGTCTCCTCTAGCAGTTACAACAAAATACCATGAACTGTATGGCTTAAACAACAGAAATTTATTTTTCACAGTTTTAGAGGCTGGGTAGTCCAAAATCATGGTGCTGACCGATGCAATACCTGGTGAGGGTCCTCTTCTTGATTTGCAGAAAGTCACCTTCTCGCTGTTTATTCACATGGCAAAAAGAAAGTGAGCTCTCTGGTGTCTCTTCTTATAAAACATTAATACTCTCAGTTTGGGACCCCACCCTTATTACATCATTTGTTCTTAATTATCCCCTTATAGGCCCTATCTCCAAATGTAGTCACATAGTGAGTTAGGGGTTCAACTTACAGCAGGGACACAATTATGGTTACCTTTAGACTACACAGCTCTAGGTACCTTCAGGGACTTTTCTAGTACTTTCCTGATTAGTTTTCTGTTTGCTTTTATGTGGCAGCAGCCAATGGACAATACCCTGGATTGCTCTGAGCATGTATGCCCATAAGAATCTACCTGCTATAAGGCTCAGAAAGAGAAGAAAGTTCCTCTTCTTCCAGGCTAAGGTGGGCTTTCTGAGTCCTTATTTTTTGTCTAAGTGTATGTCTCATCAAGTATTGTGAATATCTGCTCCTTTTAGGGGAAACATCCTCAATCCATAGCGCTCTTCACAAACACAAGGATAAAAGCATCTCTAATAATCACTCAAGCTCCAGCCAAAGTGAAAATCTTTATACCAAACAGAATGCTTTTATATATATTTTTTTCTCCTCCTCCTCCTCCTTTTTCTTTTCTTCTTTTTCTTTTGGTACTGGAGGTTTAACCCAGGGACAGTTTATTGCTGAGCTACATCCCCAGCTCTTTATTATTATTATTATTATTATTATTACTATTTTTATTATTTTGAGAAAGGGTCTCACTAAATTTCTGAAGACATTGCTAATTTGCTAAGGCTGGCCTTAAACTTGGCAATCTTGTCTCAGTCTCCTGAATTGATGGCATTATAGTCACTACCCAGCAAGAAAGCTTTTTAAAAATTAAAAAGAACTTCATTTAGGTTGTTTCACATTTTTTCCCAAGAGTAACTGGTAGGTATAACCAAAGGTCCACTTGGGTTGTTTTCCCCCCTAAAACAATGGCTCTGTTCACCCTAAGGAGAACTCAAGACCCTTCTTGTATTGACAAGAAGGAAATTACTTCCAGTACTTACATGGTAGATCCTTTCTATGATTCCTCTTCTCAGATTTTGCCCATCAGGTATTAGATAATTTTAGGAATAACCGAAACTCATTATGTTTCATGTTGCCTGGACTGGTACTGAATCACATATGATGGTATTTAACCTCCGAAGCTTCAAAACTCTAAACCACTCATGGCTGGAATGAAGGACAAAACCCCCATGCTAAAGCTGCCAGAAATATGTTTTCTGGGTATATAGTGGGTAGAAACAGGAATAATAATTTGGAGCATGGCTTGTCTTTGTTTTGAAAGCCTTGAGGCCATATAGCTATAATTAAAGTACTGACTACTTGTGTTTGGAATAGCTTTGAATGTTGGTAAAATCATCCAAATGTAAATATTTCAGACTGTGTGGTAGGGGTTCTCTTTAGAAACAGAAAATAATGTCTCTTAAAGGGAAAGACATATTTTTAGTGCTTTTTTCCCCTCTATTGATTAGTTTAGAATTTCTGTGGAGAATATTTAACATGATTAATAAATGCTCCAAAGTTCAATGAAAAAATCTGGACCACTAAAAACAAAAAACAAAACACACACACACAAGAACAAGAGTAAAATATAATTCTCAAATTGTTGAGTTTGGATATTATCTTTTTGATAATAGTAGTAATGATTGCAGTTAATATTTACATAGTGCTTTTGATTTAATAAAATGGTGGGTTGCCACTAGGACCATTTTAAGGGAAGAGCACTTGGCTGTAGTCCAAGCCAATAAGTAACTCCAAATCTTACTGTAAAAACAATTAGTGATGGGGTTGGAGCATAGTTTTTCCCTTTCTTGCTCCCAGTATTGCCTCAGTTTCTGCTAGACTACTCCATTCTCTTTCCCCTGCCACCGCTGGTCTCTGGGATTAAAAAGAAATGAAGGAGTTTTGTGTGAATGAAGACAGATCTGTCTGTCAGATAACCATGTCACAAACTTATTCCTGATCACTGTGCTTATATATTCATCCTGACTCTCAATCAGTCAGTTGAGGGGTATTTACCAGTGCTCACACATTTGATGCCACCAGATGTCGTATTTTTCCATTACTCAGTTGAGGCTCACTCTTGATAAATACAGAGGCCCACTCTTGACAAGATTAGGAACCTAGAAGCAGGAAGACCATTTTTGGGTGGACCAATGGAAGTTTTAAGACCTGTGAACCCTAAGTGACCTTAGGGACATGATAATGAGGTAGAAATGACAGATTTTGCTCTATGGATGCTTTCTTCCCAGCACCACTACCAGGATCACTGCTCATATGGGTCCACTGAAGAGCAGGAGAAAACTCAAGTTTTCTTTTCCTCAGAGCCTAAAGAGCTCTGAGAAAAACTGCTCCCCTTCTTCAGGTACAGCCAAATGGAACCTTCTTTGTGACCTCTAGTTTCCTATTGCTGAGGACAGAGGAAGGTGCTGGGTTATGGAGAGTTCTTCAGTCTTGTACAGAAAACAGGGCTTCTGACTTATTTGTTCTCAAAGGACAGATTTTTGTTCCTTATCTTCACAGTAATAAAACTACTATCCAGTAATGGTAAGTGACAATCCTCCTGATAAATTTAAAGTCTTTTGAGTTATTCCAATAGGATGTTTGTTTCGTAGTATGTTGTCATTTTGATGTGATATGTTTCTTTGACTGTACTGAGATTCGTATACATGTATTTGGACAAGTGTACTGGCATCTTCATATATTTGCTTACCAGAAAATGTGTTTTTCCCCTTTGGAATTGCTCTTTTTGGAAGGATGTTTCTTTACATATGGTTCATGGTCAAGTTTTGAGCATATTTGCCTCTTCATAATTTTTTCTTTTTAAATGTATGCCTGCGTATATATTATTAAGCAAACATTCTCCATGGGAAGCCATGCATAGAAAAGGAGTGAAAAAAAGAAAGAAAGAAAGAAAAGAGGGGAGTGTTCCAGTGCATGCATGCTTTTAGTTACTTTCTCTTATAATGATTAAAATCTTCCCCACAGGAGGAAAACTTTACTTTTGAGGATAGATGGAGGAATCCATCCAGTGTTTTAAGTTTATTTTCTTGGCTGCAGTCACTCTCTCAAACTTCTCGGCATTTTCCCCAAGGTACCCAGTATCAACTTGTATCTCTTTCAAATGGTGATTTGGGTCTTTTGGCTCCTTTCCTGATACCTGAAAAGAGACTTTGAACTTGGATGAGTGTAACCTCTTAAGATTTTGGGTTTTTGAAAATCAGAGTAGAAAGACCTGATCTAGGTTGAAGTTTGAGAGCACAAGTGCCCTGGATTCTTTTCTCCTCAAGTATTGAAAGAATCAGGCTCTCTACTCTGTAATTCTAATAGTTTCTTCCATTAACATTTTCTACATTTAATAATGACATAGAGATGCCGTGTCGATACCCATGGGGATGACAACTTACTGGACTAGTATGAAGAAAACTGTATTTATAATATCCATTAGTACTTGAGCTTTCTCAGCCTTGCAGGATTTGCTTGCTTTCTTATTGATAAGTCAATGCGTATTTGCGTGTAAGACTTTATCTTCTTGGTATGGGGATAGATAATCCACTGTATGGGAAAGAACAGCATATGATAGCATTGCAATGATAGCTACTGTTATTGTTATTGCCCTACTACTATTGCTGCTGCTATTGTTGATGTTAACTGCTCTAACAATAATTATTACTGATGTTGCTATGGATTCTGATGCAGCTAATACTGTTCCTTCTGCTGCTACTAGACATCAGTCATAATTTCATTTCTATGCTAGATGCTATAAGGTTTAAAATTAATTGTCCAAGTCTTCAAGATGTTTATAATGTATATAAAAGTAACCTGAGAAATGGCTAGCAGCTAGGCACAATAATTATCATTTATGTAGCACTACTATGTGTTAGATGCTTAACATAATTAGCTCATTTAGTTTCTTGACAACCCTAAGAGATAAGTCTTACGTGCCTTTTCAATGGATGAGTAAATCAGATCCAGAGAGGCCCATGATTGAACAGCTAGTAAATGGCATAGCTGGGATATAAACCTAGGTCTGTTGGGCTCTGAAATTTATATCGTTTTCACTAGGCAGGTCTGTAGTCTTTAAATTTGAAAAACATATGCCCCATTTTTATCTCAGTACCCACCATAGTATCCAGAAATGACAGGGCATGCATCATGAAAAAAACTGAAGCACTAAGAGAGAATATGAAGGACTGTTAGTGCTAGTTACTGAGACTGAGACTCAAGGCACCGGATTCCCAGCCCTTTGCTGTTTCCCCTATGGGGCAGCAGTTGTTTTACTGAGTCTTTATAAATCAAGTCAGCAAATCAAATTCTGTGTTTTAAGTGTTTTTTGTTTTTTTTTTTTTGTTTGTTTGTTTGTTTGGCTGCCCTTTGGTCACTCTCCCAAACTTCTCTGTCATTTTCCCCAAGGTACCTAGGATCAACTTGGGCCTATCTTTCAACTGGTGATTTGGGTCTTTCTGAACAGGCCGGTAGTGTGAAATTTGCACTAGGGTGATGAATCCTAGCAGTTATTGAGAGAAGACTTATATGTCCACTTACCATGTTGTACATTGTGTAACCATGATCACTTTGATCAGCAGGGTGTTTTGTTTTTTTTTTAAAGAGAGAGGGAGAGAGAGAGAGAAAATCAATTTTATGTAGTTTTTCATATGGCCTTCCTTGCTCTGAAACTTCATTGTGTATGTGGTGCTGGGGTTTGAACTCGTGTGCTCATGCATGCCAGGCAAGCACCATTAACTGCTGAGCCACCTCTCCGGCCCCAGCAGGGTTGTCTTTAAAGCATCTTCCACCCTGGAGCAGCATTGGTGTTATAATATGGAAATAAAAGCCCATGGCGAATTGGTCTAGTGGCTGAATATTTTGGAGAACTGCCTGTGGCTTTGATAAAAAATTTATTGAAAACTTAATATGTCCTCCAGTGTCAAATTGTACTAACAGAGTTTTTCCATAGGCAAGATTCTTTTTCCATTTAGTGGTCTCTAAAATGTGAGTGTTCACTGGTAATTCTTTAAGGCAGTCTTCTCTCCATGATCTATACAAGGATAATATTTTATAGATTATCAGAGTGAACCCTGCCTCTTCTTTTATTGCTTGTTGAATTCTAGACCATTGCTGGGGAACAGAAGGTAGTGAGGTCTGGATAGGTGTGTTAATAAGGAAGGATCTGTGTTCCAGAGGCAAATACATTTTGGGGATTATACGTTGTCTTGGAGGTTTAGAGAATAGATTCTGTAGGTGCATGTTTGGGTACAAATCCCAATTCTGCCACTTAGTAGTAGCAAAATCTTAGCAACTCTAGAAACTCTGTTCCTTATCTGCAAAATGAGGATCAATATTTATCTCCCAGGATTACTGAATAATTTAATGAATTAATAATACCCTAAAGTGCCCATTGCATAGTTAGCTATTATAATAATAATTATTGAAGTTTTTATTTTCATTTCTCAAAAGGTAACTCACATATGATTAAAATATTTGAATGCCTTGTTTTTCTACTGATTCTCTATACAGGCTTCCTTAGTAATTTAAGCTGAAAGAATATATTTAAGATAATACATAGAAAAATCCAAAAATGAGGGACACATCAACTTAGAGATAAATAAAAGAGCCCATTTCTGGGAAGCCCAGATGAGAAGGAAATATTTTGAAACTCCATTAGAAGACTAGTGTTCGGATTATTGCTCTTCCTAATTTAATGCTGAGTAGACAAACCCTCTGTAAAGCACATTTGAGATCCTTCCATTTTTGCCTCTCTGTCAGGCCTCATCTTTCACACTCTCCTTCACTTTCTCTAAGTCAAGAAAATAAGGGAAGTGTGGATCAACAAATATGTCATCTTTAGTAGAAAAACTTAAAAATTCCTGCTCTAGCCACAGGAAGTCCATAATGACTTTTTAAAAATACATCTTATTTTTATTTTGCTTATATTTCAAAAAGTGGAGGGTTTATACTGGGAAAGATCTTTCTCCCTCTTCTGTCTGCCAACACTCAGTTCTTCTCTTCAGATGTAAATCCATTATTATCAATTATTTGTGTAACCTTTGAGAGGTATTTCATACATATATAAGCAAATTCTTTTTAATAGCACTAGTAAAATGAGATACACACTCTTGAATTTTTCACTTAAAAAACCTTCTAGAAGATTGACACTTATCCATACATAAAGAAGCTTTTCATTCCTTTTTGCACATACATTGAGTATTATTATATGGATGTATCATAAATTGTTTAACTTGTGTACCTGGGATTTTTAAAAACATATATATATTCCTGGGACATCTCATAGAGCTACAGAATACAAATTGATGGGCCAGAGTCTGGGAATATATTTTATATATACTATATATATAAAATATATAATATATATATATAAATTTGTTAAAGAGTTGAGTTGTCGTACAATCATAAATGCATATAAAGTGACAATATGATGTGCATTTGATCCTAAACCATAGTTTCCCCCACATTGCCCACACCCCAGTCTGTTGATCCTTCTATATTACACCCCTATAAGAGATAGAAATGTGCATATATATATAGAAATGTGCATATATATATATACATATATATATATGATTGTAAATTTTCCGGAATTAAATGATTACATAAGTATCATTTGACTTCTCGGGGGTTAATGAGTATATGTTATATTATTGATTGTCTCCCTAGCTTCCTCCCTATCCTCTCTACTTCTCCTAACCCCCAGTCGCTCCCTTCCCACCCTCCCTATCTACATGTCTATGGTTTCCCAAGATTATGTGTTGCTATGCCTCTGGTGGGTCTAATACATGAGTTTGACTACCTTTTGCCCAAGCCTGGGTTTAGCTCTATCCTCTACAAATTAGGGACAACATTTGGTCCTTGACTCTGGTTTGGCTAACTTCGTTTAGCATGACTTCTTCCATTGCCATTCATTTACCTTCAAAGAGCTCAATATTGTTATTTCTAATAGCTGAGTATAACTCCATTTTGTGTGTGTGTGTGTGTGTGTGTGTGTACCAGAGCTTTTGGATCCATTCATCCATTGAGGGGCATCTGGGTTGGTTCCATAATTTAGCTATTGTAAATTGAGATGCTATGAACATAGATTTTGCTGTGTCACTGTAATATGCTGATTCTAATTCCTCTGGAAAAATACCCAGAAGACGGATAGCTGGGTCATATGGTGGATCTAACTCTAATTTTTTAAGGAGTCTCCACCCTGCTTTCCAGAGCAGCTGGACCAGTCTGCAATTCCACCAACAGTATGATAGTGTTCCTATCTCCCCTACATCCTGTCCAGCATTTGTTATTGTTTGTATTTTTCATCTTTGCCCTTCTGACTGGAGTGAGGTGAAAACTTAATGTAGTTTTGATTTACATTTCTCTGATTACTAGTGATTTAGAACACTTTCTTGTGTGTTCATTGGCTTGCTCTAGAAGTTTCTGTTTAGTTCTCTGGCCCATATATTGATTGGATTGTTTGTGGTTTGGGTATTAAATTTTTTGAGTTCTTTGTAAATTTTGGATACTATTTCCCTGTTGGAGGAATCACAGGCCATGATTTTCTCCCATTCTGCGGGTTCTTTCTTGACTGTTTTGACCAATTCCTTGGCTGAGCCAAAGCCTTTTAATTTAATGGCATCACACTCATTAATTCTTTTTTTTTTTTTTTAAAGAGAGAGGGACAGTGAGAGAGACAGAGAAAGAGAAAAATGACTTTATTTAGTTTTTTCACATGGCCCTAGTTACTCCAACACTTAGTTGTGTACATGGTGCTGGGGTTTGAACCCGGGTCCTCGTGCTTTCCAGGCAAGCACCGAAACCAGTCCAGCCCACACTCATTAATTCTTTCACTTTGAGAGTCTCGTTGAGGAAGTCATTGCCAATTCCCATACGCTGAATTGTTGGTCATAATTTTTCTTGTAGCAGTTGTGTGGTAGCTGGTTTAATTCCTAGTTCCTTGATCCATTTAGATTTGATTTTTGTGGAAGGCGAGAGATAAGGATCTAACTTAAATTTTCTGCAAGTGGCTGTCCAGTTTGTCCAGCACCATTTGTTGAATAGGCTGTCTCTCCTCCATGTTATATTTTGACCCCCTTTGTCAAAGATCAGATGTTTAAAAATTTGTGTGTTTGTCTCAGAGGCTTCTAATCTATCCCATTGGCCTTCATTCTTATTTTGATACTAGTACATGCTATTTTTGATACTATAGCTCTATAGTATAGTTTTAGGTCTGGTATTGCAAAAACCACCTGTTTTGTCTTTCTTGCTTAGTAGTTTTGGTTATTCTGGGTTTCTTGTTGTTCCATATGAATTTGAAAATTGCTTTTTCTATATCTGTAAAGAATGACATTGGTATCTTGTTGGGGATTGCATTGAATCTGTATAGTGCTTTTGGCAGAATGGCCATTTTTATTTATTAAGTACATTATTGTTTATTAATTATATTAATCCTGCCTAACCAAGAGCATGGAACATCTTTCCATCTTCTCAGATCTTCTGCAATTTCTGTTTTCAGTGTTCAATAATTTTCCTTGTAGAGGTCTTTTACTTCTTTTGTTAGATTAATTCCTAAGCATTTTATTTTTTTAGAGGATATTATGAATGGGACCAATTTCCTGATTTTCTTCTACCCTAATATTGCTAGCATTTAGGAAAGCTATTGATTAATGGGTGTTG
The DNA here is from genome assembly GCA_004027875.1 of Aplodontia rufa. Taxonomy (NCBI): domain Eukaryota; kingdom Metazoa; phylum Chordata; class Mammalia; order Rodentia; family Aplodontiidae; genus Aplodontia; species Aplodontia rufa. Next base: position 9,965 of record PVKS010002182.1, read on the forward strand.
ATCTTGTAGCCTGCTACTTTGCGAATCAGTTTATTAGCTCTAGCAGTTTTCTGGTGGAGTTTTTTGGATCTTCCAGATATAGGATCATGTCATCAGCAAAAAGGGATAGTTTGATTTCCTCTCTTCCTATTCTTATCCCTTTGATTTCCTCCTCTTGCCTGATTGCCCCAGCCAGGGTCTTGAGGACTATATTGAATAAAAGTGGTGAAAGCGGGAAGCCTTGTCTTGTTCCCAAGATCTCTGGAAATGCTTTCAACTTTTCTCCATTTAGTATTATACTAGCTGAGGGTTTGGCATATATGGCCTTTACAAAGCTAAGTTCCTTTGGTCCCTATTTTCTCTAACGTTTTGAGCATAAATGGGTGCTGGATTTTATCTAAGGCCTTTTCTGCAACAAGATGATCATATGATTTTTGTATTTAATTCTGTTTAAGTGATTAATCACATTTATTGTTTTTTGTGTGCTGAACCAGCCTTGCATACCTGGAATGAAGCATAATTATTCTTCTTGTGTATAGATTACATACTTTTACTTCACATAATGCAACAAAGTATTTCTCAATTATTCATAGTTGAATTATTTAGCTCAATGTTTTTCAGGCTTAATTGGTCATTAGAATAATCTAAAGGGCTTGGAAAAATACTTTTAACAGCTCAAATATTTTAGTTTATTCATATTCATTTAGCAGTCTGCAAGGGGTGTTTCTGATTTTTCTTCTCTGAATGATAAAGAGCAGTCCTTCCTGAGAGCAAACAGGGCTTTTCCTTACTTTATCTTCCAAGTACCTTCTGGTTTTCCAAACATGTCTTCCTTCTACATCAAAGTTTACCTGCTCTAAATTTCATTTACTCAAAGAAATGGAATCTGAGTAATATGATTTAGTCTAATAACATTTTACATTTCATAATACCCTCTAGTTTATTAGATTCAATGAAAATATTAATATTTATTACACATTTAGTATATGCCAGACACCATTATGGGTACTTAAATTCATGCTAGAATGTGAGTTCTTCAAGGACGAGGATCTTATTTTGTTCGCTGATGTATCCTAATTACCCAAAACAGTAACTGTTACATAGATGCTCAATAAATATTTGTTGAATGGATGAATGATTGAAAATTTTTATAATAACCTTGCATATTTCTCCATTCCCGAGGGGAAATATGTGAAGCTCAGATAAATGCTTTTTCTAAGGTGGGAGCAGAGCCTAAATAGGAATTTAGGTTCCAAAATTTATGTTCTTTTACTCTTTTGTCAACCTTACCCTTTGCCCTTTTTCCTTCCCTTTTGTTTCCTTCCATTTTTTTTCATTTCCATCTCTTTTTCTTCCCCCTTTCATTCCTTTTTTCTTTCCCTCTTTTCTGTATTAATTCTTTCTACCTGTTTCTTTTCCTGTTTTTAAATTATTTTTCCTTCCTTCTTTTTGCTCTTCCCTCTCCATTTACCCATTTACCCATTTTATTTCTTAGGCTATAATGGCAATGTTGGGTAAGCTGCGCAGTTATTCCTCATTTTACCAATGGAGTTTCTGAATGACGTGCCCAGTTTCCTGTGACTGGTTAGTGTTGGACCCATTTCTTCCTACTTGCCTTGTTAGTGCCTTTCCCACAACATGCACTGCTTTGCAGTTATTAGTGGCTATGGATGGCTGGCAGTCATCCTCTCCTCCAAATCATTCATTAGCTTCCAACTGAGTAGATTGAATTCTGAGGTAATTTAGGAACCAGATCAGATTTGTGAGGGGAAACAAGAGGACGAAGGACTTTGCTTCTTAAATCCTACTATCTGAGTAGAAGTTATACTTAGGGCTGGCTTCTGCTGAGGAAAAGGAATCCAAAGCTGACTCCCAAATCTTTCGGTGGGAGCCTTATACAGCCTCTGAGCAGATTTTGCTCAGACCTCAAATTGGTCCCTGGCTGGGTGTGGGATAGGCTTTGATATTTACCTGTTTTAAAATCAACACTTGAAAATCCCACATATATAAATGGTACTGGCTCATTTTCACCTTGGAGCAACATTTTTTTCTTCTGTCATAACTGATGTAGTAGATTAGTGGTATTGTACAGCATACCACTAACAATTCAAAACCTGAGTCACACTAAATGTTAGTGTTGACCAACCACAGTGGTTATAGTTAGCCACACTTGGGGTGGTTTAAGATGTTCAGCTTAGGGCCAAGGTGCCAATGAAAAAGGCTCTGGAGTGTTCTTTAGTCTTGTTTAGAAAAAGGTTTCTCTTTCTGACCAAGCTCTATACAAGAGCTGTGAAAGCACTATAAACATAAAACCAGGTAAAAACTACAGTCTTATTACTTGACTTTGTTCCTTTTTTTAATCCATATCCCAATATATATATATTATTGTGTGTGTTCTTTTTGTGACATGTATACATATAGTCTATTTACTTTTAGATTTGTGTCTGGGTAATCCTTTTCAAAAGAATTCCATGTAGTAATATTTTGTATTACAGTGAAATGCTTCCATGATAGGTAAATTGATAGGATGTTTACTCCATTAGTAAATTAGTGAATTTAAAAGCAAACATGTTATTTATTAAAGAGGGACAGATGGTGTTAAGTGAAAAACTCATTCTCCCCTACTTTCAAATCTTTCTCCATGTGTATTTGTATGCACATATATTCATGTTTCATAGTTTGATTTTTTTTAATGACGTGTTTAGTTGACTAGGGGTTAGAGAATGGGAAGGATTAAGTCTCTGAGTTTGACAAACTCAGGTAAAGAAGCATTTTCTAATAAGCAAGGCACCCAACAAGTATTTGCTATACAACTTCTTCTACTCTAGAAGATATTCGTTCCCTGAAAAAGCTTGAAGTTGTTATCATGACAGCTGTGCACCCAAGTAGAGGAACATGAGGCAGGCTGACGAAGAGGTTCAGCTAGGACACAGGATTTCAGTTCTCCTGTTTGTTTCATTGTACCATGGCAAATGGAAAGACGTCCTTGTCAATGGCATATAACCCTATATTTTATATAGAGCTGATTTTTAAGGGTGCATTTATTAAATTGGATTATTCACTGAAAAAAATCTTTCTACCCTGAATCAAGCCTCTTTTATAAGAGCTGCTTGTGACTTATTATAGTGAACCCTTTAATATATTAATTACTGAGCAAATTTTCCTATGACATTATACTATAATTTGTTTCTTTTCCATAGGAAAAATGAATAATTTTAAATTCTTCCAAGTTATCTTAGAAATCCCCACTTTTCTAGAATGTATTATGTTCATTTTGAAAGAATATTTATAAACAAGGGTTGACTATTTTATCAATAATTTTCCTTATGTCAAAGATAAAGATTAGATTAAGATACCTTGGGGGTCAAAAATGCTGTTACAAGACTCTGTTGTAAACAACTTGGAAACAGATATTATGATCATGACTCCCACCATCTCCTGCAAATGGAGACTCTAATGACATACAGTATGTTTTCTTGCTGACTTAACTTTGTCATTTAAGTTCAGATCTTTTCAGTATCAACTTATGTTGCAGTATTTTAGGCAGCAAAGGAAGGGGTAAAGATTTATATGTGTAAGCTTTAACAAAATCTTTTAACATTTCAAACTCTGGAATGATAAAGAAAAAGTTGCTAGTAAATTTGTCCTTGCCTGGAGTAGAAATAATGGTATTTTTCCTTAAGAAAGAAATTAAGAATTAACAACTTATTTTAAAATTATGGAGAAATCAAAAGTTGCATACCCGGTCTGGAGGGGTGGCTCGAAGGTGACGGTGCTTGCATGGCATGTGCAAGTATGTGAGTTAGAACCCCAGCACCATGTACACAACGAAGTCTTAGAGCAACAAAAGCCAACTGAAAAACTAAATAAAATTGATTCTTTCTTTCTTTCTCTCTCTCTCTCTCTCTCTCTCTCTAAGTGTTCTTCTCTTTAAAAAAAAAAAAGTTGCATACCCTATGTGAATAGTCAAGATTCAGTCATATGAAACAATTAAATGGTAAAACAGGAAAGCCCAGCGATACCAATGCAGAGTTTAAATTGCTTTAAACCCTTGCTTTGTGTGCTATTCCCTTGTGTTTTCCTTCCTCTATATAAAGGAGTGCTGTTTGCTTCCATCAGAACATTAAAGGTGCTTGGCTGCATGTTGGATGTTTGTGTTTGAAGCAGAATCAAAATGAAGCAGCAGAAAATGCTGGCTCTATAACACTGAACCTGTTAGAGCATGTTTCTGTTGGCACAGTCACACCAAGGTCCACCTCAGGCCCCAAATGTAGGATATATCTGTTTTCCCTGGACTTGTTGAGGCATTTTGGCTTTTTCTGATAAAAAGTTTAACTGGAAGAGGACACAAGAACAGGGGTTAGGCTACATAAGGTATGTGGTCGCTGTCACAAATCTAGGAATATCCAGGAGAAAAGATGCCTTGCATTTCCCATGGAAAGAGTTCTTGCCTGTTCTGGCCCCAATCCCAGTCCTTGAAGGGAATCTCATCTCTGAGGCTTGGAATTGCGCTAGGTCCTGAGCTTTTCTTTTCCCTTCCCCAGAAAACAACGTGCTTATAATGCCTACTTCTGTAATAAGTCATTTCTCAGATGGCTTTGTGAATCAGTTAGGTCTCTGTATGATTGAAACCATTGAAACCCCAGCCCATACTGGCTTAAACAGAAATAGGGACTTTTTGGCTCATAACTGACAGAGCCAGAGTAGGCTGATTTCTGGTTCAAATGGTGTCAAATGGTGTCACTAGAACCAATTCAGCTCTGCTCTCCTTCTTGGGTTGGCTTTATTCTTAGGCTCTTTACTTATAGATGCAAAATAGATATACAGCTTCAGATTTGATGTCCTTTCACATTTAAAATCAGTAGGCAAAAGTGACACCCAATAACAACTTGTTTCTTCTCGGTGGCTTCCATAGGAATCCATGCCCATCTTTGAACTAAATTCTCCGAGTTAGGGAATGCAATAAACGGATTAGGTGAACACTGGGTCACATACTCCATTACTTTGATTGGATTCTCATCCAAAGCATATATTAGAATGTGGAAGAAGTAATGTTTAAGAAGAAATAATAAAATCAAACATATGATAACTGAATTTTTATCCCATCATTATTGCTTCAAGTTCTATTCTGAGTGTCAATGGTTAATAATCTTTAGGAAAGGCAATAATTTCTGCTTTTGCATAGTTACTGAAGAAAAGCAGAAAGAATGTAGAACATTCTACAATTATAAAATACACAAGTGTTCACTGTAGTTTCGTATCCAAATATTTTTGGCCTCTATATATTTTCAGATAGTATATAAAGTATACTGATTGAAGGAGCATCCATAGTCAGCATGGACTTATGACCATATACGTTTGTCATAGAGTATCTGAATGCTTGTTTATTTTGTGAATGCAGGTTAGTTTTAAAACCAAAATTGGGCACTTTTGGTAGATGATTTACTAAATCCTTTCTCCTTCTGCATGAGAATTTGACCTTCGGTTAACTCTGTAGCTATTTTCTGGAAACCTGAAAATAGTAAAATGTCAACTATGTTGCTAGGCAGCATTGCTTAGGATAAAAGTGACCATTGGCTAGTGAAAATGCCTACCTTGGAGTAGGGAAATTACTATCTGGACTGGTTCTAACTCTGCTTTTCATGGGGGTGCTGCTTGTCTACTTGTCTATTCTGCCATATCTCTGGACCATCCATTATATTGCCTGGCTACATCTGAAGTAGGTGATGAGGTATAAGCCTTCCTTAGTAGTTGGAATAACATAACTATGAATTCTAAGAGGGAGCCATAGTTTTGGTCTTCTCTGAGTATGGTTACTCTTATAACTGGGCATGTCTCTCTCATGAGAATCCTCTGGAGCTGTTACAAAGTTATTGGCTTCAGTGAGGAATGAGACCCTAAAGGCTGGGCACTCTTGACTTTGTCTAGTGTTTTTTTTGTTGTTGTTGTTGTTTTTTTTTTTTTTTAGAGAGAGAAACAACTTTATTGAGTTTTTCACATGGCCTTTGTTGCTCCAACACTTAGCTGTGTACATGGTGCTGGGGTTTGAACCCAGATCCTCTTGCTTGCCAGGCAAGCGCTGAAACCACTGAGCCACCGCTCTAGCCCCCATAGTGTGTTCTTATCACATTGTTCTTAGCTGCCAACTAGGGCCAGATGTGATAGTTCCTGGAACCTGGATTGTTGCATAGATTGCTGCAAGAGTGCTGAATAAGAGGGCGACCTGATACTGCTCTGCTGGCAAACTCTGAGTACACTGCTGCCAAATGTTGGCTATAGTAGTATTGTGCTCCTGAATGTTCAACTGAGCTTAAGAAGACCCACTGAAGGTACTGCACACATGTTTAAAATGCAGCCTAAAACAAGGGTCAGATTCTTGATCTTGTGATGTAGCAGAGACTAAAAAACAACAACAACAACAACAACTGTGCATTGAACCTGTTTCCTTTTCTCCTGGACACAAAGCTAGATTTTGTTTCCTAGCTTCTTACAGTAGGTATGACCATTTGTTTGAGTTCTAACCAATTGAGTGTAGTTGAAGGGATTGGTGCTTCCAGGCCTGTCCCATAAAATTCTTCCCTTTGCCATCTCTTATCTTCTTTTCCTAATTGCTCAATTAATTCTAAGGATGCTAAGGCTTTAGTGAAAGGTGATATCCCAAGATAGTCTGAGTCCCTGAAATGACTATATAGATGGTGGTCTGTAGTCAGTAGCATATACTCAGGTTTCATGTGAACAAGAAATATACAAGCATTGTATTTAGTCAGGGTAATTTGGGTGTTTACCTGTGAAATCATTTATTACTTTCCTAAATAACAGATACATTCCTCAGATCTATAAATTTTCTCATTGTTTACTAAGACATGTGGGCCTGTTGCATTTTCAGGAATGACTTCAAGATAATTTTAGATTCAAAAATACAAACACAAGAAATATATTTATATCATGAGCTAATGATTTGGAAACAATACTCATTTACTTCAGAAATCATGAGACTCTGTGATGCAATGTCTACTTATAAGTTGGGGAAAATGGCTAGGAGGAAACATTTGAATAAATGTTGGTACCTATAATGACAACATGAAAGATTTGTCAGTTTAAGATGGCAGAGAAAAATTGGAGACCAACTGAATTGTACTGGAGATAAGAGAAGTTTCATTTTTTTCCCTTTTCTGTAGCCCCCTAGATTGAATTGGGCACCCTGTGAGTTTCTAGCCCATTGTGTTCACCATCATTTTTCTTATGCTGTGGTTGGATGACTGATGGAACTTTAGTCCATGACAAAAGGATTCTATAGAAGAGTCTTAGTGTGTATCAGAAGTGTTTATCAGAAGTTCTGAGAAAGTCTATATGAAGGTGCCCCCCCTCCCCTTTTTAGTACTGGGGATTGAATACAGGAGTGCTCTACCACTGAACTGTATGTCCAGCCCTTTTTATTTTTTATTTTGAGACCAGGGTCTTGCTAAGTGGCCAAATCTGGCCTCAAACTTATAATCCTCTTACTTTAGCCTCCCAACAGAAACCTATTTTTAACATTATCAGTTAATAAATATATATTTATTAATAAATTTCACATTAAATCTAATATTAATATACAATATTATACTTTTATTGTTTTTATTAGTTATTTTATTTATATTAAATTCTAATTACTTTATCTATAAACAGACTATCCATATAAACTACCCCCAAATCCCAGTATCTTAAGATAGTAAAGGTTTCTCAATTATTATAGCTCAATGTGGGTCAGTAGACAGTTGGGAGAGAATGGCTCAGCCCCGGCTAGTCATTCAGGGACCAGACTGTATTTGAAGTATGGGTCCATTTCAGGGCTTCAGATTTCTACTGGATTCTTTGCATATAGTTAGTAGGGGAAGGAAATAAGAAGGCATACGTGCTCTTGACTACCTTTAAAGGTGACTTCAAACTCTACTCTTATTCCATTGGTAAGAATCACTTCTAAGTGTCTAAGAGTAGAAGATCATAAGTAGAGATTGTTGAGTTCTCCTAGTACTTTGCATAAGTTGTCCTGCTGACCTCTAAATGCCTCTTTGCTCCCTTTTTCTCTACAAAGAACATACATCCCCAAGGAGCTACCTAACATACTACTTAATCTCTACATTTAGCTTAAAGTCCAGGATTTTTGATGGTGCAGTGTCATTTCCACTGGGGCAGAATGCAAGACACATGTCTCATGTGTTTGCCCATCTTTTAAAGTCTATTTATTTTACAATTAAAGGAAACACTTCATGACATGGTTTTTCTAAAGAGGGTCACCTTTTTAGCCAATCCGGGCCAATTTGGGGGGCCAGCTGTTCACCTAGTTCGAATTGTAAATAAAGTCTGACTAGGTCTCAGATTTGATGAGCGATCCTTTCTTTCCCACCAAATAAAAGACTTGATGCTGGCAAAGGTGAATAACAAGATTCTTCTCATCCTGATAAGCCATTTTCAAGTGTGAAATACCCTGATCCCAACCTGCCCTCTCCTGTTTGTAGAATCATGAGATTTCAGTTCTGAAAAGTCTTCACTTGGGTCTGGAGCGGTGGCTCAGTAGTATTGCGCTTGCCTGTCATACATGTGGACCCAGGTTCAAACTCCAACACCACATATACAACTGAGTGTCAGAGCAATGAAAACCAGATAAAAACTAAATAAGTTGATTCTCTCTTTCTCTCTCTCACTCTCCCTCTTTCTTTAAAAAAAAAAAAAGTCTCATCTTGTTCTAAATCTATGGCTTTTATTACCTTTTATTACCGCTTCTCTAGAGGCTGATGGGCTCTTCATAGGTGCTGGCAGGAATCACCTTAGAGCAGACAAGCTTGTGGGTGGTGGTGAAAAGGGTCCACCAATCTTGGCTCTGGGCTTCATATACCCCCTCAACCAAGGCAGTTCAGCTTTGATCTGTTATTGAAAGAAAAGGTTCTACTAGTAGCACCCCTGAAAACCATTCAGGGGTGAATTATCTATTATCTATTATCTTTGCAAGTGAAACTCTTGAGGCCCAGAGAGGTTAATTGGCCTAAAGTCACACAGATGATCTAGGAGGAACTGGCATCACACTTGGGTTTGTTGAATCCCAGCTTAGTGCTCTTTGTACTGAAGTGGCCCCTGTTAACCACCTTTGGTGTGTGTGGTATATGATTAAGATAAAAAGAGGGAGTCAGGCTCTGTCCTGCTGCTGAGAGCATAGGTGACCTGGGCAGACCACTTCACCTCTTGCTCTTGGTCTCCTAGTTCTTCATTAGGTGAAGGAAGAACAATCCTGGTTTCCCATGCAGGGCAAGGTTGCTCTGTGCAAGGCTAATGGTGCACCCTGCTAGGATCTTGGCACATCTCAGGCATTTTATCAGCTCCTATTTACAGACATGCTGCCTGAATTGCTTCTGTACACCATCTCTAATGCCCCCCACAACCCCATGCTATTGATTTACAGTTCCGTTTAAAATCTCAAGTATAAGGGGACAGCATAATTGTTTCATTATATTCTGGGATTTTTAGAATGTTGTTTTTCCTCACAGTTGTGAAGATAGAGTGGATATAGGTCAACTTGATTCTGTCTTTATCAGTGGTTTGCAAGTATGCAAAAGGTGGACTGCTCTGTCCAAGTCCCTTTCCCACCAGTTGTTACTATATGATGTTTGTTTCTGCTCAGGACTGGAAAGAAGTGTTTGCTTTAGACTTGCTTTTCTTTTACCAGCTGGAGAAATAACTCACTGTGTCTTATTTAAATGTGGCTTTCACACAGTTCCAACTTCTGTAGGGGGAAGGGTGTGTGTGTAATCTGTGTGGTAGGCTGTCTTACTGCCCCAAAGAGAAGAAAAAAGACCTCGATATTTGGAATGCCAATGACTTAGAATGTTTCTAGTAGTTCTGCTACATGTTCCAACCAACAGATTTGGTCCCAGGAAAGACTCTTGACATTTTGGCTATGAGTAGGAGTTCTATGCAGGACAGGGAAACAGCCCCTAGAAGTTGAAGACAGTGTGGTGTACCCCTCCCCTGGAATCCAAACCTCCCTGTGCTGCTGTTCAAACTTTAGGTGAGAGCTGAGTAACTCTACATGAGAATGTTCGGTAGGTTAGGATCCATCGGGACAGACTTAGCTGGCTGAGAGTTTGTCCATGTTTTGAGAATTAAAGTCTGTTTAGAATTAGAAATACTTGGTCAGCTATTTACATTTGGTTTAAAGTATTTTTCTGCTTTCTGCTTTCTTTCTTTTGGTCTTTGATAGAAGCAAAAACTCTTTTTTTAGTAACTGTTAAAAAGGTACCATAATGCTACTATATGGAGAGGAAAAAGTGATCAAATTATTTAATAGGGAATCCTTATGTGTTTGAATTTTTATTTGCTGTGTACTAAATTTTTATTCTCCTCTAATCTTTTTTCTAAATGTATAACAACAAAGAGGAAGTAATATTTATTTTTTCCAAAGTGCATTTAGGAAAATCCCAATTAAACTTATGGATTTTCACCAATGAGGAATCCTCTTCCTTTGGTCTAAATTTTGCATATTGTCTGTTTCTTACAGGGCTTCCGTATTGTCTCAGGCTCCACTGGAAACGCAGCAAGGATTCCTAGCACATCCCAGTTGCCATAGCAACAGCAGTCTTTCCCATAATGAGCTGCATCATCTGAACTGATGTCACAGCATCATGCAGCAGGTCAAACAAGGCATCTCCTAGTATTGCATCCTACAGATGTGCCATAAACATCAAAAGAAGACGGTGGGAGCAGGAGATGGTGAGTGCTAAATGTCTGGACCTTAATTGCACGGCTGTTTTGTTGGCTAGTCGGTGTCTGCTAAGGCAGAGATGGGGGGATGTTGTCTGCTTAAAATGGACTGGGGAAAGAAGGGTTGTTTTGCCTAAATCTGTTTTTCAGGCTGCCACGGTAAGACAAAGGCCTCTAAGAGTCATATAGGAATCAAAATATGAAGAATTATTCTTGCTCCATCTTGGTTTGTTATTTTTAGTGTGCTTATAGAATTTTTTCAATAAACATCAGATAATTTTCTATTGAAAAACCCTAAATAAGCTCTAAAACTAGTAGTTTACAGTATTTAAACATTGTAAAGACGTGTATTTCTTTTTTTTATGGGGCTGAGCTAATTGATCTCCTGTTTGCTCTTGTGATTAATGAAATATTTAGTGATTTTTAGTATGAAATTCAATATGTACCTTGCTTGGGTTTCAGTTTCTTCATGGCAAGGAATGAATGCTGAATAAGCATTTGATATAACCCTGATGTGAAAGGTAATCTCTTGCATGTTCTAAATATAATTTTTAAAAAGAAACAAACAAAATGAAATTGTTTAAGCCTTTTGCATGATGATTCTTCAATTCATGTCCTCCATAGTTAGTTGAAAGACTGCCACAATATTTTCTATCTCTTGCTAGTCTCTAAAATAGCTCAAGTTGTTTTCAGGCTGACTTGTAACTGAGAAAGGAACAAGTCTCCTCTCTGCGGCAGTTGCAGTCAAGGGTAACCCTGAAGAGAGCCACTGGAAGTGACAGTGGTGTTGCCATCTCTTGCTTAACTTCAACCAAAATCTAGTATGATGAATAAATAATAGAATCATCAATGACTGCAGGGTATATAGATCCCTGGACTCAATCATAACCCAACTTAATTCTGAAACTCTAGATAAACAATGTATCATTTTCATCTGAACTCAAGTCTTTAGGTATTTTTATCATCAGCAACATTTTCTTTCCTAAAAAAATATAGTGTAACACTGTCAGTAAGGAGCAGTACCTTTCCTTTTGTTTTGGAAAATGAAATAGATTTCTCTGGTGCAACTGATTGCTACTAGGGGAGAGAAAGGAGGCAGCACATGTCAGTTCAATTGATCAATATGTCCACTTAGAATCAGGGAGTGGTCTTGTGATTCAGTGCTGCCGAGTTGACAGTATTTATTTGAAAAGTCTTATAGGAAAGAATGGCAACCCTTGAGTTCCTTTTTGTTAGTCTGTTTATTGAGCTTAAAACAGATATATCACAGGAAGCAGGAAAAGCAATACCTCTAACTAGCTTGGAGATTTTTTTTTTCCTTTTCCCTTGCATAGAGTTGATCATATAGGTCCCATTAGGCACTAGCCTGAGTGAAAGATCTCAGATTTTAATTAGTTTGTTTATACCACATCACACACATGCCACTCTCAGTTTTTTAAGCTTATATTGTCTGACATGCAGCTATATGGGATAGGAGAGGTCAGCTCAGCCTGGCTTTATCTTTAGCACTTAGAAGCATGAATTGATCATTGTCTGTTTTATGTCGCATAATCTGTGCAGAAAGCTCTGTTGGGACTGTTGGGTGTGAACACAGCTAAATCGGCAGCTCTAAGGTGACTGGGAGGCGTGCTAGATGGTGATGGGGGAAGGGAAAGTATGTCTAGTGGCTGGATTATGAGTCGGGAGAAAATCACTCTTGGCCCATTAGAATTCTTCTAAAGTGTTACTTCCAATGAAAGCATGAAGAAAGACTTGTTTGGTAACATGAATTGCTAGGAGTAAAAAAATAACCAAAGGCAGCATTTTAATGAGTTTTCTATTTGCTTAATTCTTGTCTCTTTTGTCTAACAATGCTCTCAGCTGCTTCATCATGGGTGATTTGTACAATTACTGGAAGTCACAGAGGCCAGATTTCTTAAGGGCAGTGTTAGAAAAAGTGAAGTCATGCTTTGAGGGTGGGTGTGGGCTGACGCAGTTATCTAGTGGAATATCCTCCCAGTTCAAGCAAGCCTGTGATTCTCTCAATCAGGGCAAGTGTTCAAAATGCAGTGATAGTTCCTCAACTTTATGCTTATGTGTTTTTTTGCTCTGGGAGAACAAAGCCTTGGTAATGGGAGCTGTCATCCAGGTCCTGTGTTCCTTCTCAGAGGGCCACAGCCTGTGCTATTTTCTGATTAGCTGTGTGTCTTAATTACTGGCTAAGGCTATTTCAGTTGCTGTAGTTTTAATATATCCCCAAGGGATAGATGGTGGGTGTGTGTGTGTGTGTGTGTGTGCGCGCGCGTGTGTGTATGTACCATATGGGTAAAGGGACAGATTTCTCTGGCTGTATTTATTGATATCTTACTGACATTTTATAGAATTTAAAGAATTTTTATTTCATAGTAGTTCCTGAAAAGTCATCAAGACCATATTTTCTGTGTAGACCATGTAAGCCTCACAAGAGGCCAATTTACCCTATTCTTTCAGTTATGGCTTTCGTACTGAATTATAAAGTTAAAAAGCAGTTAGTTCTTTGCTGATAGCTAGGCCATGGTGGGGATGATAAAAATAATAATCATATAACAACCACAGCTATCATTTATTCAGTTCTTATTATGTACCAGTTACTGGACTAAGCTTTGTGTATATCTTATTTAGTCCTTATAAAGGACATTATGAGGTACAGAGTAGCAATTTACTTTATAGGATTAGGTTATCTTATTCATATTTTGCAGAAACCAATTCTTAGGTTACAAACTTGACTAAGGTCACACAGTTAATAAGTGATTGGGCCAGGATTATAAACCAGTGCAGTCTGACTATGAATCCCACATGTTTACCCATAGTCATCCCAGCTTTAAGACATCTTAACTGTACATGCCATGCAGATCAGTCATCAACCACCCTTCCTCATTTTAATTGGAAAATCAGATTTCACGTGTAGAATAAAATCTCATTTACTACACCAAGACCTAGTTCACTGTAAGGATGAGCATGAATCTTGGTGAGATGTGAATAGTTACTCTGATCCTCGAGATTTAAGTAACGCAGGATTAATGCTCATATCTTTTGCCATTTCCCTTTCTTGATATATCTTTTTAGCAGAATCTGTATATGGAAAATGCTACATAAATGAGCGTGGGCATGATGGAGTATCACTAAAAAAGCATTTCTTAGATCTGAGTCATTAATGATACAAGTTTTTTTGTACCTGTCCTATCAACTACATATGTAGTGGCTCTTCTAACTTTAAGACATTTGCATTACAGCAACAAACTTCTCTTACAGCATGGAAGATGTGATCTGAATCTATCTCTTGAGTCAAGAAGATAAAAAGAGGGTTTATTTTGCTGAATGTATCAGTGACTGAAACCAAATGCTGTCTGCTGACCAAGTACAAGAATGACAGTCTTGTGCAACATCCTGGAAGCCTTGTGTTTGAGGAACAGCTGATACAGTCATCTCTGCATCACCTTGCCCATCCCTAGCTATCCACGCCCAATGTTATTACTGGGCTCTAAGGGTTCTTCTTTGTTTGAGTGTGAGGTTAATGTACACACTGACAGCACATTAATATTGATTTCAGAATGGTGCATATTTAGAAATATTATTCCACAGGGCTTATTAACCGCTACTTGGTTCTGGGAAACAGTTAACCTTTGTCCTAGCCACTGCCAAGGAGGCTAAAACTCGTGCTTGCATGAGGTACAAGAGTGAGAGACTGATCATAAAGCAACAGAGCTTCTAGGCAGTGACTGTAGGAGTTAGGTACCAATTAGGGAATAAAATAGCGGGATTTAGGGAAGCTGGTGGTCCTTTTATTTTCAGTCCTAGAACCAGTGAAAGATATCCTTTTGATCCTATGATTCAATTCAATTCAACTCAATAAATATTGAGTATTTTATGTTTCGGGAATCATTTAGGACCACAACAATACATAAGAAAGGTGAAAATCCTTTCCCCAACTATATGCAGGAGGGAGAGACAAAAATAAATCTGTGTTAGGATATTTTCCCTCTGTGATGATATGTTATTTCTATTCACTTCCATACCATGTGCTAATAAATAAACACATGATCTCTGCACATATGTATAGGTACATATGCATATATGGTTATATATGGTTTTTACTTCACTGAATAGCTTTTTTTTTCCTGCTTGGTTAGGGTCAGAAGATTGCTAGGTGTAGACAAGGCCTTTATGGCAACTAGTGATTATTTTTTGTATAAGCTATTCTGAGAAATGTAATTGCAATCATTCAGAAAGTGTATATCTGTCTCATTTGATAAAACTGACATGTGGAAACATGAAATGTGTATTACAGGCCAGTTAAAGAGAGATTTTAAAAATTTTAATGAAAGATGTTTCTCACCTTTAAAAGCTACTTTCCCAGAGAGCCCTCTAAATCAAAGATTCCAGCTAGTATGCTAGCGGAAGTGTGTGCCACACAAGGCTCTATCTAGCCTTGTGCATTTACACTAGCATGCCTTATAAACAACACTTCAAATGGGAAGCACTATCTAAACAATCATTTTAACTAATGTACATTGTGGTAAATTTTCATGACTTTTTGAGGTACACTATCATGCAAGAATAGGGTATTCCAGCTTTATGTGCCCACACAGAAAAAAAAATTATGTGCAGATTGAGTGTTCCTTTCTCTGGTGGCAATTGAAAATGCTCAGTTCTGTAGATGGGTCATGAGTAAGAAGGCTTTTAAGAGGAATAACACTTTTATAGGACTTTGTCCATAGTAACAGATTTTTAGGTATTTTGAATTAATAAGAGAGGATTTCTTCTCTGTAAGCACATCTGTTAGTATCAGAATTCTTGAGTTGGTTTTAATATTTGGTGAGGACAAAGGAGTGACTTTGTTTCCTTTGTAAGCCACTAGTCTTGTTTTTCTTTGCTCTTCAGCCATAAGGCATTTTCTAGACTCTTCTAACCATCTTGCAACTGTATCATTGAGTTACAAAGGAAACTAGGAAGAAAATGTGGAGCTTTTACGACAAGATCTCAAACTGGCTCATGCTTGAGCTGAAACAGGCCTACAGCTTGTTTTGTGTGGGTCCAGGGAAGTCAGGCTTCACAATGTGTCACTTGTGCAATTGCATAGGGCCCTGCATTTGGTTTAATGCACAGGGTCCACACTGGCTTAATGCTTTGCTATTATCATCTTGAATTTTTAATAAGAGTTTCTGCATTTTCATCATATACTGGGCCCTATAAATTATGCAGCTTGTCCTGTATGGTCATTTTGGATCCCTTGTTGCTATTGCCAGAGCCCTGTAGGTGTTCTGAGTTTGAGGCTCCCCCAACTCCCACTCTAGAATAATTCAAGCAGAAATTGTAGAGCTTAAAATTTAAGGGACCATCATTGTTAAAACAACCCAGAGAAAAGTTATCAACTGCCTCCCTGCTCCCTAGCAATTCCGCAGTGTGCACAGTAACTCAGTGGTATTTCTTCTATAGCCAGAGGGGGACATATTACATTATACCTGAAAAGATATTTGGTTGGTCAGGCATATTTGTCACCACCATTGCTTTCAGGGGAGAAATCAAATCTTCTTTGCCAAGCAAGCTAATTAACCAGATATTGGTTCAATGTTTATATTCATTCTCCCAGCCTTTTGTTTATTACTTGATTACTTTTATCACCTTCTTTGTTTAACTCTTATTTAAATTACACAACATATTTGGGTATTTTATTTTAGCACTGTCCTTTTTATTTTTCTTTTCCCTATTCTCTCTCCAGGATGCTGGGGGCCCATAATTTGTGCTTATATTACTGCAGGAAGAGTTTGTTTTTATACTTAATTAAAAAGGGAATTGTAGCCAATATTTATAATGAACCTTTCTCTAGCAAAGCAGTTTCAGCCATGCTAATGTTCTGAATTCCAGATCCACCATTTATAATAATGAAGTGACTGGCTCCTGGACCTGTGGTAGGTGCAGCTTTCTCACCCAGCATGTCACAGTGAGAAGTGGCTGCCTTGATCTATTAATTTAGAGATTTGCAGAGTTGTTAGAGAATTAATATGAATGATGGTATTTGCTGTACAAGAAAAAGGTAAAAGGTAATCTTTTTTTCTTCTTCTTTTTTGACTATGTAAATAAACTGGAATCTGACAAATCTATAAGGGGCACTTGTCATTTCTTGGAAACCTAAGTCCAGAGTCTTCTGCAAGGATCAAGCCCCAAGAATACTTACTCTGTGCTCCTTAACAATCATGGTGCTCACCATGTTCACCATAGTACAAACCATAAAACCACCTGTTTCAGATTATTTCACCAGTAGCCAACAATTAACAAAACATCAATCTCTATCATGGGCAAGATCATATGCTAAAGTAAAAAAAAAAAAAAGTTTATACATAAGGACAACCCTAGGAACACACATGTACTTAGAGAGCTTGTCATACAACTAACTCTGTGTCCTTTGGCTTCTGCTTGTAAATGATCCTGATTAGTTCCATTGTTCTGGACACACCCTAAGAGGAAGCTCAAGGTTTGTCTGTGGTTGTCTCTAACTTTCTATTTTCTTCATTCAACTTCCTTATTTAAATGTTTTTCTAATAACTCATTATCTTTGCTGGCCCACTCATAATCATTGTTTTCTGTCTCAGCTTTCCCAATCCTTAGTGGTTGTAGTTTGCTTTTACTCCACCCAGTGTCCTATCAGTGTCACCTTCAGGAACAGTTCTGATCCCACCACAGTTCTCTCCAGTATGCAGCCCCCTACCAGGCTCTCATCTCTGTGCCACTCTTAATTCCCATTACATTAGCATAAAAATAGCCCATCTAAAGCCAAATGATATTGCATCTCCTCTGATATGCCCCATGTGAAATAATCCACTTGCATTTATCTTTTAATAGTTAATTCAAATATTGCCCTGTGTTCAATCTGGTTTTCATGTTTGTGTGAATTAAAAGGGAATGACCCTTTAAACCTCACTTTAGTCAGTCTTGTAGTTGATTCTTGGGAATCAACTAGAAAAAATTGAAATAGCAGGGCCATATGTGGTAGAAAACTTGATCTAAATATGAAAACAGGTATGCAAGTGTAATTTAAGAAAAAAGTCCTTTACTGCTATTGTTACATTTTATTTTTAATTAAAAATAAATAAAAATAAAGGGGATGGTAATGAGAAGGTGAGCAGCACAGCAGGAAGCCAGAGCAAAGCACATTTTTTCAGCCTTGGCAAAGAGCGGCATGTAGCTTCTAGAATACTACAGGGAAACATATCCTGCAGTTGCTTGAATAAAGAGACAAACACAAAGGTAAAAATAAAAATGATCACAAAAACAGATGTCCTTTCTTTGAGAACTAATAAAGAATCAGACCAGTGAATTAAGATACTAGTAATAAAAAATTGATAAACTTTTTAGGCATTTGAATTTTGACTAGTTAAACTGAAATGGAGTAGAATGAGAGGCAGAGGACGAAGAAAAAATATAATCAGCTTGAGACATTTTTCACCCTGTTATTTTTTACTTACAGAATTTCTGTTATGTTTTTTGTTCTGGTTATTATTATTTGGCTTATTTGTAATGAAGAATAACTCTATATATTTTGTTTTACTTTTTGAAATTATTCTTTTAAAACGTCATAGAAATCATGATCCTGGCATGATGTTTTTCTCTGGTTCTTAGATCTTAACACCATCCTTGTCTAAATATCATATATGCTAAGCTACCCAAACAAGAAGTAAATTGAGTGCTGTCAACAAGCTTGATGAGAAAACAAAACTGTTTCTTTTTAAAAATAGTTTAGACTACCTCAACTGGAGTTGAATATACCACATCACCAAACCTAGGGTGATTTTTTTTTTTTTCAGTAGCTGTACCAGAGGAGAGGTTTGCATTTGAGTTTTGGAACCCATCAATTTGCATATATATATGTAGATTGCTATTCTGTGAGCGGGAGTGGTAGAGAAGGTAGGCAGGGGATGGGCAGTGTCTTGTGAGCAATATTCATGTTTCCCTGCTTCATTCATTCTTTCCTGATATTTTGTATCTAAAAGCTGAACTGAAACAGAGTCCAGCAAGATGGATTTTGGAGTTAGGTGTATTTATCTCTGATTCTTAACTCTTAAATAATTAGATCTGTGATCTTGAGTTGTTAGAATCTATTTTTTCCCAAATATAAAATAGAGAGACTATCCATTTTATAGGATGAAATGAAGTTATTGGCTCACAGTGGGCATTTGATGAATGAAAATTATTATTTTACCTATACAGAAGTAATGAGATAAGATTATTAGTCCCCCAAGAAAAAAGTTTCTCCCCAGTCAAATCCTGAAACCAAGGAAATAATTTTTAGAACTTTTATTAGAAGGAAGAAAAATGCTTTAGTGTATTTTAAATGTTTCTACTATGCCAAGCACATATAATAGCTCTTTTAATTTCCTTTCCCTGCTTAATTTTTCTCTATCACATTGATCATCATTTGCAAACTATGTATTTTACCTATTTATTATTTGTTTCTTTCACCCTAGTATGATGTAAATTGCACAAGGGCAGGGTTTTTTTTTGTGTGTTTGTTTTGTTCATTGATATTTTCTTAGCTCCTAGAATAGTGCCTGGCACTTGATTTGTGCTTAGTAAATATTTTTTGCGAGAGTGAATGAATCTACATAACCCTAGAAGGAGGCAATATAATTGTATTCAGTGTATAGAAAATTAATTCTCTTTTGTAGTGATCCCTTTCAAGGTGCTAAACACCCTTGAGTGATTCTTGTTCTTCCAGATAGTATGTCAAGAAGCCCTTGTGACTGATGATAAGGGCATCATGTTCCATCTGATTATTCTAAATTCTTCCACTGAGTGCAGGGATATTATCTGAGCGGCACTAATGTCCTCTTTTCTACAGTGTTTCTGTAAGGGAGCTGGGATTTTACAGGATATTTTAAAGTATATTGATTCTTCTATTGGTGGTTGTCTCTTTCTTTCTCTCATTAATGAATTTGAATCTCCTTTAGGAAAAGAGTTATTATTTTTTTTATTGATTCAACATAGTCTTACATATTGGAGGGAATTGTTGTTACATATTCATGCATACATAGATATTGACAATGCAAGTTAAGCCTGATCCTAGACCAGGATCTCTCCCCCTTCAGCCATTCCCCAATCTCATGTCTCCTCTGTAATACCCCCATGCTATAAATAGAAATTAGTATATTCATGTATATTAATTATTGAAATTTCTGAGTTTGTATGCCTGCCTGAGTATAGTTTGGTTTTTCATGGGAGTTGAGTGTATCCAGCTGTATTGATAAGCCCCCTTTTCTCTCCCTCTCTTCCCTCCCTCCTTCCCTACCTTCATAGTTATGGTTCCCCCATCATTCTTCTTTTAATCCTTAAATTCTTAGCTATAAGTCTTATATTGATGGATTGGTAGATCTTCAAAGAAACTTCATTGAAAGCACCCAATAGGGAAAATGATAAACTATGGCAGTCAGCCCTTCCCTATTACTATTAAAAATGCTCTAAAGAGAAATAAAGCAAAGCACAGGAACATAATGAAAAGTTGTTTGACCAGAGCATTCAGCTTCATAAATGACAGAAATAATTAAGATAGCTGATTGCTGCTATTTGTTTTGAATTACCAATAAACAGTTTTAGCAGTGGATACGTTTACAGTTGAATTTTGTACCAAAAACTTTCTAAATGTCAATGTCATGCTTGTGAACTGAATATTTCTAAGGAAGCAGGTGTGAGGTTTTTGGGTATTTTTTCTTGAAATTCAAACCATTTTGACAGCATGCTATTTTTAGAATATCTTCCTCTTTAAGAAGACAAACAATATCCAAAAGAAATTAGAAAAACATCCTGGGAAAAGGCAGTATTTTGGCTATACTTGATAAACCGAATAAGAAAATATAATGCTGTTAAATTTTAAAAGTTATAATCATAAAACATGTTTCATATATTAACCTTATCATGCTACATGATAAAAATTATGTCTCATGAGAATTTCCTTACACCAGAATACATGGCACAGCCAGTTGCAGTACATAAGGACATAACTGTGTTAAAACAATATATTATTATAGTCTATTTCAGAGAACTCTTGACTGGGAGTAAGGAGGCTAAGCTTTAGTACCTGTTGACGTAGCCTTTCTAAATCCTGGTTTCCTCCTTAGTAAAATAAGTTTTAAATTTAAGTGATTTTTGTTTCCTGTTAGCTCTAATATTTTATGCCTCATTTATACCATTCTCCAAATCTTTCACTTATTTAGCCTTATGATTTTCAAAAAGATTTTCCAAAGAATATTTTAAGCTTGCTTCGTACCTTCATGTTGATCAAAACATTAAAATTATTGTCCTAGTGTTTTCAGGTCACTATAAAAGATACTATAAACTGGGTAGCTTGTAAACCACAAAAACTTATTTCTCACAGGAATAGGATAGGAAGTCCAAGAATAATGTGCTGCAGATTTGATGTCTGGTAAGTGTCTACATTTTGGTTCACATATGAGACAGTCTGTGTCTTTGCATGGTAGAGGGACAAGGGTCTCTCTTGGGCTTCCCTTATGTGGGCACTATTCCCATTCATGAGGGTTATGCCCCCATAGCCTAATCACATCTTCAAAGGCCCCATGTCCTAATACCATCACCATGGGGGTTAGGATTTCAACATACGAATTTTGGGAAAAAATATTTAGACAATAAGATTTTTATTTCATACTTGTATGTTTCTTTAATTTGTATTTCACAGTGTTCTTGGTGGTCAGCTTATACTCAGCACATAAGATTCAGGTTATTATCATTCCCAACACACTTTTTTTTCAGTTTCCTTATCTTGAAAGTTGATACATTTTTAAAATTTTATTCTTTTCCTTTTTAGCCACAATATGTACCTTCAGTTAGCAAAGTAGGTGAAATATTTGATTCTCTTCTACCTGTTATGTTGGGTGTGAAATCTCTTGAGAAATTCACACTATTATTGAATGTTGATTCATATAAAATACGAGCAAATGAATTTATTAGATTAAACTATGTGTAATTTCTGTTTTTGTGGTCAAAGTTGGCCAGATGACAGCAGTTTCATGTCATTCAACCAAATAATTTATTTATTGTCATACCTGTATTGGTCTTTATTATTTTTATAGTTTATCGATGGAAGCCAATCTCTAAATGGCAAGTTAAGTAATGCAAAGAGTATTCAAGGGCCTTGGTGAAAATCAGATATAGGATTGAATTATGATTTTTCACTACTAACATTTTGACCCTGGGCAAGTTGTTTAATTTTGCTGAACTTTAGTATCTTCATTTGTAAAATGAAAATGATAACACCTGACTTGTAAGCTTGCTAATAATGCCCCTGGATCCCAGAGGGGTGCCTAGCTTGTGCTTGGCACTCTGCAGATGATCATGATACTGCCACTAGTAACTCTTTTCATCATAAATATCTAAATATTTAGCTATTAAAATAACCAAGTAGACCTAAATAGATTGGAAGGAAAACAATTATAAGAAGGGAAGAGGTATCTTTCCAGTAATGTGGCTTAGGGTCACAGCCAAGAGCAGATAAGCTTTCTACAAGGCTTTCAAAGGACATTTTTAGGAAGAATAAGAAAATTGTCTTTCATGTCATTCTCAAGTAACTATTTCTGGAGCAGTATTCCCATAATTTATCTGGCATCTGTAATTTACTTCAGCTCCTCCTCTTCTTGTTTTTCAATTTTTTTGTGTGTGAGAAACAATAACGAATGTCTATTAGAACCACAGACAATTCAGATTTTGGGTGTTGATAAAAAACAAATATCACTTTTTTTTGTAAAATTCTTTGGACTAAAAATAATCATTGAGGTTAAATGTTTATAATGTTCTATATGTTTAATGCCTCTCAGGTAAGCAAGTTTAATGTTTATTTGGTCTAAAATTACCTTCATGAGATCATCAGTCTAGTCCCACATAGGAAGAGACAAATCTTTTACTTTCTTCTTTTTCTCTGGATGATCTATGTTTTTTGATGGTTTTTCCTATAGAGAATGAGAGTGCTGATGACTCATAAATTCAGATTTCTAGCTTCTAATTACTTTTCATGAAATTCAGACTCATATGCCTCCTGCTTTCTGATATATTCTCCTGAATCTTCCAGACAACATTACTCTGAATACCTCAAATAATCTCATTCTCTTCCCCATTACAAACGTCTTCCTTTTTGAACTCCCTATCTGAAATAAAGCATTATCTTTAGTTCTCTCCCCTTAAGGTAGAGACAAGAAGTCATCTTCAGCCCTCTGTTCTGTCTCTCCCATTACTCAAGACATGTTGAATCACCAAGTTTTGTCTTGTAAGTCTTTCGGATTTATTGAAAATAACTTTAAGTTACCCCCATATAATTTTTTTGTTGAATGTCAGATTAGGTCCTGTTCCCCTACCTCTAGGTTTCCCTTTTTCTAAACCATAGTCATGGTATGATGGAAATCCCTCCTATCCCCAAGATCTTTCTAGCTGATTTCTGAACCTTTTCCACCTTAAAGTCTGTGTCTGGACAATGTGAGTAGCCAGTGTGACTGGTATACTGTGGTAAACGGGGAGAAAATACACAGTTTGAGTACTGAATGGGAAAAGAGGTGTTGTCCTAGATAGAGTTTGTTATTATTTAAAATTTCAAATAAAAGTTTATCTGATTAGACAACTCCCCAAGTTGAAATGTTAAGTTATTACATCCTGACTTGGAGGAATTACTTACCGATGACTTCAGCACCATAGTGTTTCTTTTTTGTTGGCATGATTCTCATTTGTCTTCTGAATTAATTCCAGGGGATAAGAGCCATTTTTAACTCCAAGGCCCACAATACTGGCATTATTATTCACAATAATGTTTGAAATAGTGTAAAACAGCAACATTGTTACCCCACAAGGATTCAGAGGACTTATTCTCATTAAGAAGGCAGGTAGGATATTGGTGAATTTAAGCTTGTGATTAGCTAGATCTTCTGAGTGTAAATCTTAACCCTATCAGCTACTACCTCTGTGTGTAGGGAATGTTGCCGAACCTTTCTGGGACCAACTTTTCTTTATAAAACCTCCCGTGTCAAGTATTGTCAGGCTTAGAAACAGTGTGTGTGAAACACCTAAGGTAATTCCTGGGATACAGGAAATGCTTAGGCGTGGTCAGTGCAGACTGAGCTATTTATAATTGTGGCCTGTCTCTTTGCCTGGTCCTCATTGTAGGTGAATTTCTTTTCTCCTTCCAAATATGTGGGATGTAAGTGGTCAAATAAGTCTTGTGCTAGCATCTAATCCAACTGCCCTCTTCCTCCCTAAATTGTACAGGAACAATCACATCACATAACAACTTTACATGGTACAGAATTTGGGAGACTAGCAGTAGCTCTGCCTGTGAACTTGGCTCTTGCTACATACCCTAACCAAACCCCAGATCCTTTTTAAAGCTTTTGCCTATTGCTCCAGCTCTCTGTGGTCATAACCTTCCCTGAATTCCTAAAGCAATAATACTTTTCATCATGATTTATTACTTATTCATACTTTGATGTTGTGTCATATTTGTGCTATCTCTCCAAGTAATTGAAAACACTGCTCATGACAGCAACTTTGGCTATTCTTTTGTTCCCTAGGGAATATAGAATAATGGTACTTACAGCTGGCCTTGTGAAAAACTGGGAAAAGTACAATTTGACCTACTCTCCCTGTGTTCTTGGTCCTTTTTATTGCTCATGGATGTCTGGAATCTGTTTCTATAGCCTGCTATCAGGCCTGACTTCGAAGGCAATGCCCCATTATTCACCCATACAGTGTTGTCATCATTCTGGATGTAGTGTTCTGAGAGCTGTCTATACACGTGGTAAATTATAAGAATGAGAGATTCTGTGCAGTGTCCTGATGTACACCAGTCAAATTCCATATGTGTTGATTGAACACCTACATAGTGACCATGATTGTGCAGAATATAGATAGCTGATAAAGATAGTGGAGAAGTCAAAGAAATTATAAAACTATCTAGTTAGTTCCAGTAAGTACAAAGGACTATGGGGTGGTAGATGAGGGTACAATTCAGTCAGGGTTCAGGGTCTAAAAAAGAGGTGAAGTTTGACCTGAATCTGGAGGAATCACTAAGAGTCCCAGTTGGTTGGCTATAGAGCATTCCTGAGTGCAGGAGTCCACCATGTAAAACAAGCAGATCATAAGAATATACATAAAGAAGCTGGGTGCAGTGGTATACACCTGTAATCCCAGCTACTCAGGAGGCTGAGGTAGGAGGATCACAAGTTCAAGACTAACCTTGACAATTTAGTCCTGTCTCAAAATGAAAGTGAAAACAGGCTAGGGTGGTTGTAACTCAGTGGTAGAGTGTCCCTGGGTTAAATCTCTAGTATTACTTCCCCCAAAATTAAATAAATGAAAAAAAAAGTAAGGAATGTATATAAGGAGACTAATGGTGTACAAAGTCAACATTTGGGATGAGACTCAGGGACACTCAGGTTTCAAAAGGGCTTTTCATGAAATGACTATGCAAAATAACATTTCCTTATCAAATTTTATTTTTCTTATGTTTCTAATTTGGAGAAAATGTTTCCGTAGGAAAAAATTGGGGGCCCAATGAATAATAAAAATCATAGTTAACACTCATACTATTGTCAAGGGAAATTTCACATTTTACAGTGTACATTACTTCTCTAACACAGGTTTGTTCTTACTCTAACCCAGGTGTTCTTGAATTGTGCCACAGATCCTTCAGCAGGAGAGGGAGGCATATTTAGAGATCCCTTTTCTGAATAATGTTTCTAAAGTCATTGAATAAAATGCACAGAAATATAAAGGAAATGAGATATTAAAATGCAATTGTCAAAATATTTCTAAATATTTGATACAGTAATATGAGGGCTTCTAATTAATCCACTAAATAATAATATCTAATTATGAGTCTAATCACCACAATTTTGAAGGAGTAATGAGTGGAAGTGCTGTTTTAAGTTACCTTTAAACTGCAATAGATTTGAAAATATCTGAGATTTCTATTGGTGATCACAGATATTGTGATAGTATCATAGGTATTCCTAATACTTCTGGTACATGTTGCCTTTATTTATAATTTAAGGCAACAGAGGGAAATTTCACTTAGTGAAAACAAAGTTGTAATTTACACTCATTTAAGTTCTCATAATCCCTGAATTCTATTTGTAGAACCCTTGGAAGTTCAAGGACTTAGCTAAAGAATCCCAGCCTCTGCCCTGTCTAGGGGTTCTCATCTATGCTGACGCTTACTGCTACTATCCAGATCTTGAGGACTCAGATTTATTCTCAGTAAGGATTTCTATATCTAGAGATCCTCCCCTAGATGCCCCATAGGCAGCTCCTCATCAAAATGTCTATACCTGAATTTACTTTTACATCTCTTTTTCCACCTAGGGGTTTCTCATCTCTCACCTGTTCTGTGGTTAACTTCCAGTATTTGTTCTCTTCACACACTCCATAATGCTGCCAGATAGATCTTCCAAAAAGTTGACATGCTCCCAATTTGAGCATTATCATTTCCTTACGTATGGTTCTTCAATGACTCCCCCTTGCCAACAGGTTGAGATGGACAGCTCTTGGCAAGTTATGAAAAGCCCTCCATAGGAGATGCCTTGATTTTCATCTCTTACCATTTTCCTCTCTCCATCCTCTATTCACTCTGTCTTTTGCTGGCACAACTTGCTTTACCCTTATACATATATTTGGAACTTCCTGAATATCCTTTGATTCTTTATGCCCAGAACCTCTCTACATAGTCTGTTGTATGCCCTAGCACTACCACCTGCTAATTCTTACTCATCTATCATGACTGGGCCTAGGTAACTTATCCTAGGTAAGCTTACATATGTCACGTATACAGTTGATTCGTTCTCTCTTCTTTTGATGCTTGACCTAGCATATGCCTCCAGTAAAGTTCATATTATATTGAATTATCATTATGTATTTACATATTTCTCTTTCCTATTAAAGTATAATGTTCTTGATGAAAAGGACTATATTTTATTTTATTCACTTTTATTTTATTTCTAGCTCTTAGCATGATAGAGGTTCTTGCCAAATAGTCATTGTTCCCATGAAATATTTGTTGATATATTTATTGTTACTTTAAAAATTACTGTTACGTTACTCACCCAGAGAGTAAATTTACTTTAGAGGATGAGAACAAATTAATTAATCTCTTCCATTATAAATTTAGGACAAATCTTAGTTTCACTGTGTAACATAATTGGACTTCTCTAGTGGAGAAACTAGGTCAAGTAACTGTTGTAGTGCAGAAAAAATGAAACTGTAGACTTTTAAAAACTGGTATAAATTTCTGTATATAAAAGCTCAGCCAACTATGTCTGTTTTAAGGTTTTGTTTTAGCTAGATATATTATTATTTTGTATGACAGTATTCTTTTCACGTGTATCTATAATGTTTGAGTTGAGGTTAGATTTACTGTCAGTGAAAACTCTTGAAGAAAAAATGAAAAAGTCTGGAATGTCTGTGGGTCTTTGCTATGGACTGATGTTTAAGAATTTAGAGGTAGAATTACTACTGTGGAAACAATCTTATAGCATCCAATTAGATCACGCTGCTACTAGCCCATATGGTACTTTTATAGCAAATAGAAGAATGTATCCCTTCCTCAAAACACTTTATCTTTAGGAAATTATCATAATAGACTGGTTTTATTAGAATAGGGTATTTTCCTGTCATCTTTTGGAAAACCATACAAATAAATATGCAGATCTCTGGTGTTGTTGACATGAAGGGCACCCCCTTAGAAGTGATGACCCTAGTATAATGCGTAGCCTGCATGGTGGCATATATGGTAGTTTTAGCCATGGAATTCTATATAGCAAACTCTCCTTGAGTGTGGTTTTACTACCTATTACTTACTATTCAAAAGATGGTGAAGATTTTCAAATGAAAAACAAAAAAGTATTAGCTGCAGTTTACTAATGCAGAGAAGCTAACTCACAGCATATCCAAGTAACCCAGAAGCCACATCCAGACTGTCATCTTGTACAGAAATGAAATGGCACCACAGGGCACTGATTAGGCTTTTGTTACCTGACTTGAAATGTATCATAGCTTCAAGGGTTCTGAAACACCAAGTGCATTAGATATGGTACCACAAAAGCTACATCTTTAGCTCTTTACTTCCTGTTTTAAAACTCTGGGGCTGATTTCCAACTACAAATTTTAGGACCACGATAGAGGACCAAAAATTGTGGCTAGAATTTGAATTTTGCTATTATACTTCCTTGGTCCAGAACTTGGAATCGCATTTCTTATGCAAATCCTAGGCTTAGTATAGGATGGCCAGAAAACTCTTTTTTCCCGGGTTAAAAATGAACCTTTACTTACTTTCTCATAAAGAGCATAATTTTGGACCTAAGAGAGTTTGAATATATTTTATTTCTCTTTTTACTCCCCTCTGTGTTTGGTCTCTGACCTGTGTGTTAGGGGGTGGGGGGTGGAATGCATTGACTCAGAGCAATTTATTGCAAATATGTTCTGGTTTTTAACTTCCCAAGAGGATTGACATTATAGGAGATCCATGATGCCAATAAAACTGGGAGGTGGACGGAACATTCTGAGGACAGGTACAGTTTGTAGGTGGAGTTGTTTACTTTGGAGCTAGGATGTGGGGGGTTTTATTGGGTTGGTGGAAAGGGAGAAAAACAATGGAATGTGGGGCAGTTGAAAAGATGCGGGACCAGAATGAGAGGTTCATTTAGGATTGACGATCATACAAGGCTTTATTATCTATGGTGACCAGGGATGGTGAAGATTTAAATTAATCATCCTGGGACTAATTGGCCTCAGAGCTCTGGTATAAGATTGTATCTGAGCTGAGGTCCCAGGTGCAGAGGAAGGCCAGAGAAAGAGCAGCTGGCAGGCTGGACCCAAAGCTAGGGTTGGCTTAGGGACTGGCCTTAGATGGATGGGGGCTTCCTTCCATAACAATAACTCAGCTGGCACTCATTAGATTCTAAGTGCTGGGTGGGATAAAAGGATCCTTGCCTCTGTAGTTGCCAAAAAAGAAAAGAAAAGAGAGAGAGAGAGAGAGAGAGAGATACCAAATGTAAAGTAGGATAAACTGAATGTTACAATGGAGTTTCTGAACAGAAAAAATCCTGAAGGAGTAGAGTATAAAGAACAGTTCGCCTTACTGAGACGAACCTTTTTCCAGGAAGTTTTTAATCAATTTTATTTGTTTATTTTATCATCTGGTTTTTGTTTCTCAGACACTCAATTGTGTAAGTTGCAGGTGCTAGGGTTCAAATCCTGGTATTTGCACATGCCAGGCAAGCACTCTACCACTGAGCCACCACTCTAGCCCCCAAGAAGTTGGTCTTTAAAAAGAACATTTTTCTGCTTGTTCCTCATCTTTCAAGGAAACATGCTCATTTTAGGAAAAAAAAATATAGGTATACACTAAGAAGCTTTTCATTATGCAATAATTTTTGAATTTACAAAAGAGTTCAAAAGGTATGAAATCTCACATGTGTATCCTTCACCTGTCTTCCTTTAATGTTAAAATCTGACATAGCCATAGTATATTTATCAAAGCTAAGAAATTGACATTGGAACTAAACTATAGACTTTTTTCAGATTTTTCCATTTGTGCCCCTTTTCTATTCCAATATACAATCCAGTATCCTACATTGCATTTAGGTGTCAAAGGTCCTTAGTCTCCTCCAATTTATGACAGTTTCTCTGTCTTTCCTCGTGTTTTATGATCTTGATATTTTTGAAGACTAGAGGTCAGATATTTTGCAAAATGTTCCTAAATTTGACTCTTTTGGGTATTTCCTTCTGATAGATGGAGGTTACAGATTTTGGGGTGAATATTACAGCAGTATTCACCCCCAAAAAAGTATTCTCATCACATCATGTTAGAGGGTTTCAAACAAACATACAACTAACTGATTACTGGTGATTTTAACTTTGATCATATGCTCAGGTGGTGGTTGCCAGTGAAGTAATTACTTTTTTCCCCATTCCTTGCTATATTCCTTAGAAACAAGTTTAGCTATACTCAATGGGAGACAAATTGAATTCCATCTATTGGAGGGATGTCAAAGACTCTTTGGGCATATATTAAAACATCACAGTCATTGGTAAATCTGGGGGTGGGGATATATTTTGAGGCTATGAATATATCTTCCTTTTCTTAAAAAGTTTGCACACAGAGTGTGGCATTAATCAATGGTTCTTGGCTGTGGTGTTATAATGGTGATTTTTAATTTTCCTGGCTCCTCTATATTTATTAATTGATTTTTTTCTGTAAGGATTATCTGCCACTTTTTCTGTTTTATTTACTTATTCAATCATTTTTTAATATCAGTTTAGACTCATGAACATTTATTTTTTTACTATCATTCAATCCTAATTTTTCCTACATTGCTCAAATTATTATAGTTTTGGCTATTGAATGTATGTTTTTGAGAATCTGGGTAAGATCATAATAGGCTGAGAATGCAGTATGAGCTGTAATCTGGCAGGGGAAGAACCTAGGGGAAGTCAGAGAATTGAGATTAAACTCATGACAAATACAGGCCACGAGGTCAGTGAGGCCAGCACTGGCAGTTGTTTCAAAGCACAGTAACAAATGAATCACTGGATTGTTATAGGAAGGCCATCTAGATTTTGTTTTGGATTCTGCTGAATAAAATGTGATGTGAGAAACTAATTAGAATTTTCTTCATTGCCTCTGAAATCTTCCTGCTTTCTGCAGGGGATATTTTCCCAACTAAAGTTGTGATAAGGATCTGATTCTTATGGCTTTTATTAAAGTTGCCTTATAGTTTATAAGGTTTAATTTCAACAGAGACCAGAGTTCATTTAGGCTACAGGGAGAAATAATTTGATTTCTATACATTCATTTATTGTCAGTTGATTGCTCTTTCCCATTCACCGAGGGCCAATAGAGTGTTGCTTTGCTTCAGTGCTTAAAGAAAGCTCCTTTCCCATTGTGCAGGCTAGTTATTGAATTGCATCAGTAGGGAGCTTGCTGGCTTGTTGCAGGAACTTGGGGAAGTCTTTTCTCTGAGCCTCTTTTCCTTCAGCATTGAAATGGAAATAATTTGGCTACCTCAGAATGTTGTTGTAAGAAATGAATAAAATGATTTTTAAAAATTACCTAGCACATTGCTTAGTCTATTGTAGGTACTCAATAAATGCTCTGAGAACTATACTAGACCTGAGAGAATCCTTTAGGGGTTATCTAGTCTGACCCTCTAGCCTGTGGACCAGTGAGTGCCTCAGCATGTAGGTTAGATTTTTTTTTTCTGTTTTGAATATTTCTAGGCATGCAGACTCCACAATCATCTTCAGCAGTGATGAAAACTTTCCTTAAGAATCTTCTATATGTTAGTACTGAAAGCAGAGTTTTGAGATGAGACTAGATTTCCTGCTTTGCCAATTACCTTCTGGGTAATTGAAGAATAAAATCCAAGGACAATAATAGAAGGGAAAAGAGTAAACAAACAGAGTAGGATTTATTTAAGTGACAAGAGAGAGAACTCCTGAGATGTGGGAGGGGGCCAGATATCAGGAAAACCTCATTTTGATGTACTAGTTTTGGGGGCTTATATGGTTTGTAGTGTGAGCATGGATCAAAATCTATTTTAAACAGGCATTAAAAAAGTATCAAATGGGGGCTGGAGCGGTGGATCAGCTGTTTCAGCGCTTGCCTGGCAAGCACGAGGACCCGGGTTCAAACCCTAGCACCACGTACACAACTGAGTGTTGGAGCAACTAAGGCCATGTGAAAAACTAAATAAAGTTGTTTCTCTCTTTCTCTGTCTCTCTCACTGTCCCTCTCTCTTTAAAAAAAAAAAAAAAGTATCAAATGTATTGATTTTGTCCTTTAGCCTGATTTTGTCCTTAATCCTTCCTGTAACTTCCATCTGGGTTTATTCTGACCTTCCATTTTCCCTACCTTTCTGGAACAAAGAAGTTGGCTGGAGTGTTCCCACACAGGAGCCTCATGGTTTTTACATTTGAAATAGGCCTTGATGGTTCTCATTAATATTTCTATGGGTTAGACTGGTGGTGTGAACACAAGACCTCAGTTGGGGCGCATCACTTCTGATTGTTGACCATTGACTATTCATATTCAGTACTATATGACTTAGTGTATTAGAAAGATAAGAAATGCTGTGGGCACCTATGAGATTATAGTATTATGAGGGAAATAGCTGTGTAGACATAGTTTAAATTCAGGGCATTAAAACAAAGTAGTATGGATACAGTGTGAAAAAGATACAAACTGCCTGATTCAGGAAGAGCCTCAGAGAGAAGTTGAGCTAGGCAACTATCCTAAATAAGAATTATTTTTCAAGAAAATGTGTGTATATGCATGTATGTGCTTGTGTGTGTATATGTATGTGTTTGGAAATGAGAGGGTATTTACTAGTGGTAGTGGTATTCTAGGTAGGGTGAATAGCATGTGCAAAGGCATGGGCGCACAAACAGAAATGGCATATACCAGTTAATGCTATTCATATGTAAAGTGTGTACAGCAAAGGAAACAAGAAAGTAAAGAGAGAACCCACAGAATGGGAGAAAATCTTTGCTAGCTGCTTTTCTGACAGAGGATTAATAGCTATACTATATGAAGAACTAAAGAAACTATACCAAAAAAAAAAAAAAAAAAAAAAAAAAAAAAAAAAAAAAAAAAGCAACCCAAATAACCCAATTAATGAATGGGCAAATGAATTAGACAGACACTTCTCAAAAGAAAAAATACAAATGACCAAAAAATATATGGGAAAAAAAATGTTCAACATTGTTAGCAATTAGGGAGATGCAAAGCAAAACTACACTGAGATTTTATCTCATACCAGTCAGAATGGCAGTCATCAAGAAGATGAACAATAATAAATGCTGGAGAGGATGTGGAGAAAAAGGAACACTTTTATACTGTTGGTGGGACTATAAATTAGTACAACCACTATGGAAAAAAAAAGACTAGATAGGCATGGAACCACTTTATGACCCAGCTATACCATTCCTCAGTTGTTATCCTAAATAATTAAAGTCATCATACTATAGTGATACATGCATACCCATGATTATAGCAGCACAATTCATAATTGTCAAGCTGTAGAACCAGCTTAGGTTTCCATCAACATATGAATGGATAAAGAAAATGTGTTATATATACACAATGGAGTTTTATTCAACTATAAAGTAAAAAGAAATTATGTAATTTACAGGAAAATGAAAGAAACTTGAGACCATTATGTTAAGCAAAATAAACCAAACTCAGAAGGTTAAGGGTCATATGTTTTATCTTATTGTGGAAGTTAGAGAGGGAAAAGGAAAATATAAAGGAGTGTGGGGGGAATCTAATGAAAGTCAAAGGGAAGGTCTGGAGTGGTGGCTCAGTGGTTGGAGGACTTGCCTGGTATTTGTGAGGTCCTGGTTTGAACCCCAGCATCACTAAGTGTTGGAGAAACAAAGAAAAATAAATAAATTGATTATCTCTTTCTTTCTCTTTCCCTCTCTTGAAAGAAAGAAAGGGAGAAAAATCAAAGGGAGATCAGTAGAGGAAAGGGGGTGGGAGAAGGGGAGGGAGAGGTAAATATTGAGGAGTGATATTGGCCAAATTATATTGTTATATTGCATGCATGTATGAATATATAACAACATATCCATCATTATGTACAACTATAATGCATTGACAAAATGTGGAAAAATTGTGCAGCTCATGAAAGAAAAAGATATAAAGTGCATAAATGGCTGGTGGAGGCAGGCAAGTTATAGAGGGGAAAATAGGTCATGGGATTGGAGGCATGAATTGAAGCCATGTTAAGTAGTTAAGTTTTTATCTATTGAATATGGAAATTACACATAAGAACAGTATTTTAGAAAAAAATCACTTTTCCAATAACTTGGAAAGTCAGTATGTGGTGAGAGGGCTGAAAATGGTGAGCAGATTATTGTTGTAGACTGTTATGGTTTAGATACAAGGTATTCCCCAAAAGTTCATGTATGAGACAATGCAAAAAAATTTAGAGCTGAAATGATTGGGGTACGAGAGGTTTAACCTAATCAGTGCATTAATCCCCTGGTAAAGATTAACTAGGTCGTAACTATAGGCAGGTAGGGTGTGGTTGGAGGAAGTGGGTCACTGGGGACATGCCTTTGGGGTATACATTTTGTCCCTGGTGAAAAGTGAAAAACTCTCTGCTTCCTGGTGTGATGTCCTGAGCTGCTTTCTTCCGCCAGGCCCCACTGCCATGATGTTATTCCTTACCTCTGGCCCAGAGCAATGGAGTTGGCCATCTGTGGACTCAGAACTCTGAAACTCTGTGTGCCAAATAAACTTTTCCTCCTCTAAAATTGTTCTTGTTAGGCCAGGTGTGATGGCACATTTCTGTAATCCCAGTGGCTTGGGAGTCTGAGGCAGAAGGATTGCAAATTCAAGGCCAGCCTCAACAATTTAGCAAGGCCCCTCCCGTCTCAAAAAAAAGAAAAAAAAAAAAGCCTGGGGATGTGGCTCAGCGGTAAAGCAGTTCTTGATAATAATAATAATAATAATAATAATAATAATAATAATAATAATAATAAATAAAAAGAAAAAGAAAAATTGTTAACATCAGGTCTTTTGGTCACAGTGGTGAAATGGCTGACTAAAACATAGGCCATGTGAAAACAGATAAGAATGGGAATGAGGCTCTATGAGGTTGGAGAGCAGAAAAGAAAGTCAGTATTTCAAAGGTATATGTCAAAGATGACTCTGTTGTTTGTAATTTGATCCAGATGAAAAGATGGAATATTACTATCTGAAATGTTGATTAGATAACACATATTTGTTAGTTTGCTGTTCATTGTTCTTTTGGGCA
Source organism: Aplodontia rufa (assembly GCA_004027875.1). Lineage (NCBI taxonomy): Eukaryota > Metazoa > Chordata > Mammalia > Rodentia > Aplodontiidae > Aplodontia > Aplodontia rufa. The sequence continues at coordinate 44,500 of PVKS010002182.1, forward strand.
CTGAAGCTGTGGGTGAAAAAATAAAACACATTTCCCTTCATCACAGAATTTTCTACCCTCAGAGAAAGATTCACAAAAACCAACCAACTGACAGATAAAGTCCCTACTATTTTTTTTCTAATTTTCTTTTAAATAAAGAGGACAGTGAGAGAGAGAGAGAGAGAGAGAGAGAGAGAAACAACTTTATTTAGTTTTTTATCTGGCCTTCATTGGTCCAACACTTAGCTGTGTACGTGGTGCTGGTGTTTGAACTTGGGTCCTCCTGCATGCCAGACAAGCGCCTTAACCCCTGAGCCACCGCTCCAGCCCAAATCCCTACTATTGACAGGTTGATTATGCACTAAGTGCTGAGGGAATATAGGGAAATAAGCATTGAAATCTACCTGGAGGAATAGAGGAAGTATTTCACAGAAGAGGTACCATCTGAACCTGTACTGAAAAGGTGACTAGGTAGTTGTTAGGGAAGTAAGAGGGCTATGGGCATTCCATGTAGAGGGAGTAATGTTTCCATAGGCAAGAAAGTAATGAAAGAGGATGGATTGCAAAGAACATGGCTGGTTTCCTCCATTAAATTATAAGCAAGGTGAGGGCAGAACCGGGATCTTGCTTAGCATTGTATTTCCAGTCTGAGTGTTAAGAGAGAAAATAGAAGTAAGAGTGTGATTGGAAGCCCTTTACTCCAGGGTGAGACATGCAGACCGTGAATCTAGATTGTTCTTTTAACAGTTGAACTGGAAAAGGAAGGTGTCTGAAAGAATGTAGCAGGTTTTGGGAAAAATATTTGAATCAGTTCAGTTTAGTACCCTCTGGAATTTTTCTAGATATAGATGTAGAATTTCCATTGTATTCTCCACTTACATTTTATTACAAACAGAGCCCTTGGAAAATCTGATTACATTGGAGACTTTGGTTGCTGCCTAGTGGGCAAAGGCAGAATGGACTACCTAATCAGAGGTAGGTTTCTAGTTATAACAGCATTGCCCCTTCACAACTCTCCCACACCTTCTGTTGAAAAGGGTGTAGGATTAAATAAATAACTACTTATCCCTATGTTGAAGGTAAATAGCTGTAAGTTATTTTGCTCTTTTATACTGGAGGTGTTTTCCAACCTTTTATTCATTTAGATCATATCCACCCTTTCTACTCCAATATTACCCATTTTCTATTTCCAATTCCCTCCTTACCTCTGCTGAAGTTTAGCTGTTTTAAGGGAAAAGAGATAAAATTTTTAATCCAAAGGAAAAGTGAGGAGGCAAGGCTTTTTGAATCATGTTCCATAATTGATGGGAAGACTCCTTTTCTGGATGGTAGTTGACAAGATAAACAGGAAATCATGACAACCAGGTCAAGGTCTCTGGTCAGAATGTTTGGTTTTATTTGTTGTTAACTGGTAGATTTAGATTGCCAGAGATACTTTGACTCTGGAATCAGGCATTTAATTTACAAATAGAGTTAATGATGGAATTATAAAGAGTAATAGAATCAGTGAACAGCTGAGAAATTATCTAGATCCTAGACCAACTCTTTACTTCACATACAAGGAAGCTGACACTCAAAGGGTATACCATGTACCAAGTTAGCATATTGGCCCAAGGTAGTTTCATACCTAGTCTCACCTGGACTTCCTCACTGCCTAATGTATGGGCCTGCTTCAGATGTGGGCTTCATGCCACAGTCTATAATTACTTCTGGAGCTGCTCTTATCTCTCCCTTGATTTTGTAAGATATAGTGTAGTAGTAGCTGGGTCAAGTGAGCCATCTATGAATAGCAGAGTTACTTATCTAATGATTAAGTCATAGAAGAATAGGTAAAGAGATTCTCTAGACAAGAGTTTTCTGCCGTTCAAAAGGTATTTCCATACTGCTTCTTTATGCTAGGACCTAGGATTTTTCCTTTTGTAGAGTACTCAAAAAGTCATCTGCCATCAAGGATGTCCTGATATAAGGACAACCCCAGGACCCTGGTCTTCCTTTGGGACTAACCATATAATATGTGCCTTATTTAGTCAGTTAACCTTCTTGGCTATTGATTACAATCTGTTCTCACCTCTGGACAGCTTCCCCCAGCCCACCTGCCCCCCCCCCCCCCAGGGATACCAATCTTTCTTGTGTTATCCTAATGGTGCTACTTTTGGGATACTTGTACCCACACCAGCTGTCAGGAGGTCTCTGAGTCAGCATTCAGTCCTACTAGTCAGCCTTTTCTCTGTCTTCTAAATAGCTAGTATGAACTTTTACCTCAGCCCCTACTTCATCTACCCCTTACTCAGGGGAAGGATATGCTCCCTACTTCACAAAAAAACTATTGATCATTAGCTAAGAATGTCCCAACTTCCTGCTCAGTTTTTCTTGTTATATTTTTACTCACCTCTCCTTTGAGGAGAGGTGACCCTGCCCTGTTTTCAGGTAGTTCACTCCTCTCCTACTTCCTGGGTTCCTTGCCCACTGGTCAAATCCTTCTCTACTCACTGTGTCTTCCCACTGTCATAGGAAAGCAGGGAGCTGAAACTCCAAACATCGGTTCTTATGTTCAGACAAAAGAAAATTTAAAGTCAAACACCAAAAGTCATGCAAGACAATTTTCTTATAAGTGAAAGAGAGGTGAAAGTGAAGTAAAAACAAAGTAAGACTCAAGCAGATAGCACTCTCAAGAGAGAGTGGGCCATCTCTGAGCAGAGAACAACAAAGGAGACAATGCTGTCTTCAAATTTATTACTCTTTTATGGTTGATTTGAAAATTGGGGTTCTCCTTCAGCAGCCCTTGCCAATCAGGTATTCAACTCGTCCTTCACGTTGAGCTGTAGAGTTTTTGACCTTAGTTGGTCCTCTCCCAAACTGTCATGGTGGCCATCCTGTTTAGCAGTTCTTCATCTACAAGTCAGTCCCATGTTAATGTAGGCATTGGGGTCAACAGCAGTCAAAAGTGTGCCTGTGCTACTAGAGAATATCTCCTGAGCTAGTAGGAGGCACCTGGGGCTGTAGCTTCTAGTTGTATCTTAACCTTTATGAATCTTGTCAAGAGATAGTCCCATAGACCCTTTTTTCTTGAGGCATTCTGCTCCCCATTATCTCTTTTGTTTTTATCCATCCCAAAGGTTTGTATACTAATGTTTTTCCACAGCTTATCTTCTACAACTTATTTACTCATTTGCCTTGGCAGTAGCTTAAAGTAAACCTGAGACCTTGCCATGCATTTCACTGCTCATTGCTAGCTACTACCTAATATGTACATCAAACAGCAGTCCATTTATCCTACACTCCCTTGATCATTTCCTGTCTCTCCTGCTCTTCCTAATTTGTACCCTCTCCAGGAAGAACTACCTCTGCTGGGACTCCTGTCCATTTGAAGTGACTTAATACCCATTTGCATTATTTTATGAGTCTTCCTTCACTTGCAGTGTAGCATTTGAGCTAAACTTGATAATGTGGATCTCCAGGAGTTAATTCTTTGTTGGGTGGAACCCTCTGGGGTCAGAATTTTCTTCAGATGAGTTGTTAGACTGTGTACTGATAGCTTGACTTCTTTACCACCCAGTGACTGATAGTGACTGTGGGTGAGGTGGGGTAAATAGAGGGTTAGCTGTGGTTCTTGGCAAGTACTCTCTGACTTCATTCCAATATTTTTAGAAAAACCATTGTGAAAAAAAAATCTGTCTTTAAAACCAAGCCCTCTACAAAAATGAAGAATACAAACAATAACAGATGCTAGGGGTTGTGGGGAGAAAGGAACACTAACACACTGTTGGTGGGACTGCAAACTGGTACAGCCACTCTGGAAAGCAGTATGGAGACTCTTCAATTAGGGATGGAGCCACTGTTCCACCCAGCTGTCCTACTGCTGGGTGTTTTCTCAGAAAAGCTAGAATTAGCTTATTACAGAGACACAGCTATATCATTGCTGAGTGAAACAAGCTAAACCCAGAGACTTAAGAGTTGAATGTTTTCTCTCATATGTGGAAGCTACAGTAAAACTTAAGAGAGTATGAAAGTTAGTCAAGTTTATTTAATAGAACCACCAAATCTGAAGTAACCCGTAGCTGCAAGGACTATAGCTATGGGGTGGGGGAAGAAGTGGGGAAAAAGGGGTGTTCAGTACTGTAGAGTACAGTTGATACCCATGAGAACCCCAAATGCACCCAGGCAGATGTATAAATCTAGTAATTTCAATGTTTAAATTACATGTATATGGTCATTTATATCTGTAACTTGGGGGAACTACAGAGTAGTCACGAGATCAGGGAGTGGGGAAAGTGGGGGAGATCGGGTTTAAGCAACTCTGTCAATACATATATATGTGTGAATGTGAGCCAAGGAAACCCTTCATTATGTAAGAGGATGATGAACCAATTAAAAAAATAGCCCTCTAAATTTTAGAGTTTAACTGGCATTGTATATTTTATCTCTTGCTTGTTTCTCTTCTAAGAGTGAAATATTTCTTTACATTTAGATTGGAAAATGGTGTGTGTGTTTTTTTTAATAGAAGCCATTTTAATAACTGCACCACTGTAGTTATCAAAGCTGTAAAAAGCATTTTCAGTTATATTTGGTTTGTTTAGCCAGAATGTTAGGTTTGTTCCCTAGGAGAAAGATGTGTGTAAAGTTGTAGCACAACAGAGGAGGCTGAAGGGAAAGAAGTTCCAAGGCATGCTTCAGGATGCTTTATAAACCAACTTAACCTCCCTCTCCACAAAGCTCCAGTATAGGTTCTTGAAAGGAGCCTGCATGGTGGTCAAGCAGAAGGACAGTATAAACTTGCCTACGGTGGTCCATTCCAACTCAGACCATGAATTATTCAGAAGGTCTTTTGGAAGCCCTCCTGGGAACAGTGGTCCTAGTCCCCTGGGAAAAGCTCCATTGAAGGAGAGAGACTCAACCACCTCTTCAGACCTGGCAGCTGAGAATTTCTTTCCTGCCCTACTAAATCAACAAAACATCAGAACCTACAAAAGCATAGATCAGTGTCATCAATTTGTCACCTGGAGTCTTATCACAGACTCAATAAGACATGCACTTCTGCACCAGTCACTTAAAGTATGGGTTAAGAATAAGAAGCAGTCAGAGATCTTATACTCATGGTATTGGTTTTCAATTCTGTCTCCTTGCTTGATTGGTTTTTAGTTTATTAACTGATCAGGTATTAGGTTTACAAATATAAGCATTACCAGATATTATTTAGTTTGAAAGAAAAGCAGATCTTTTTCTTCACCTGGAATTAAAGTGAACAGATATTTCTTTTCTTTGTTTTTATTGAAAGTTGACCACTAATACCAATATTTATTTCTATATTTTTATTGTATTTAAAGTAGAAATATATTGCCATCAACCATGTTTTTATAATTTAAATTTTCTCTTCAGTGATCATATCACCTTTAGTTCCTGCTCATTGAGATTTTAGTTTTGTTCTACTTTGTTCAACTCCATTTCCTTCATAGACATGTAGAATGGGGTCAGGTAGAGAGAGATAACTAGCTGAATGAGATATACAACCTGAGCAAGCTTCTTAGCTACTATAATTTTTACTGCCTTTGTTTTCTCTGTTGCTTACTACTAAAAATAGTCAAGTCCAGCTTCACTTCCCTAATCAAGTTGCAGGATGGTCTGTTGTGAGTGCTTCTGGAGATGGGAAACTCAGTACCTCATAGGCAACACATTTATTTTCAGGTACCTTTAACTACTAAAAAGCCCTAAATTGTTGCCTTCTAATTTCCTTCCATTGGTTCTGCCAGAGCCCTGAAAATCATGTTTAATCTTTTTTTTTCCTAGAAATTTGAAAGCAGTTCTCATGTCTCTCATCTTCTCCCTTCCTCCTCCTTTCTCTTTTCTAGGCTGAACAATCTTATTCTCTGTTTTGCAATCTGCAAACTCCCTTGATTATTTTTCTTTGAGAGGTCAGGGACTGTTACCATTAACACTTGGTGCCCAGAACCAAACATAACCTATTACAAAGTAAGGTCAGACTGTCATTCCATTTCATCCTTATATCTTATATTTAAGATCACATTAGTTGGGGCTGGAGTGGTGGCTCGGTGGTTACGGTGCTTGCCCAGCGTGCCCAAGTACATGGATTCAAACCCCAGCACCCATGTACACAACTAAGTGTCAGAGCAACGAAAGCCATGTGAAAAACGCAATAAAAATTGATTCTCTCTCTCTCTTTCTCTCTCTCTCACTGTCCTTCTCTCTTAAAAAAAAAAAAAAAAGATCACATTAGTTGTTATGGTTTGAATGTGAACTGTCCCCCAAAAGCTCATGTGTGACAATTCCAGAAGGTTGAGGTAAAATGAATAAGTTATAAGAGTCCTAGTTAATCCCCTGATAGAGATTAACTGTAGGATGGTAAGGTGTGACTAGAGAAGGTGGGTCATTGGGGGTGTGCCTTTGGATATATATTTTGTATCTGGCTTGGAGTTTCTCTGCTTCCTGGAGCTGAGGCCAGTTTGGTGGAAGTTGGGTTCGTGTCCCCTGGAGATGAAGAATGAAACCAAGGTATGCCGAGGAAGCATAGCAGACAGATTTTATGTTAAGAAAATAATAGAAAGAAAAGCATAGGGAAAAGAGCAGACTTCCCCCAGAGTGGGAGAGGGGACAGAGCTGAAGAGGGGGGTAGGTTTGCCCTTTTTATAGGATTTTCTCCCTTCATTTGGTTTACCTTCCCCCATATCTAGGGTGTGGGCACTGGAAATTATGGTTGGGTCCAGTCTTTGGTTTATGCCTCAGCCATCAATAGAAAGAAAGTGGTGCCTTCTTTAGCAGAAGGGAGTGTCTGCATCCAACCCTCTTTACTAGCATTGGGGATGTCAAATTGATCTTCTTAAAAGAAACAGAACTGGTTGCCCCTTGATTGACTCGAACATTCTAACTACTCTGATTGCCTAACTTTTCCCCCTTTCTCAGAGCCTTGACTCACTTCCTTCTGCCATACTTTTCCACCATGATATTTAGTCTCATTTTGAATCCTGAAGAATGGAGTTGGCCATCCATGGACTAAGACCTCTGTAACTGTGAGCCCCCAGATAAACTTTTCCTCCTTAAATTTTTCTTGTCAGGTCTTTTAGTCACAGCAATGAAAAAGTTGACTGAAATAGAAATTGGTACTGAGAAGTGGGGTCTTTGCTGTGACTAACAGGATCAATGTGGTTCAGAAGCTTTTGGAGTTTTTTGGAATTTATGGGAGGAATTTTGAGATGTTTAGCAATGCAAGCTGAAAACGCCTTAGATTGCTGTAAGCAGAGCTAAGTGGGTGATTCTTGTGGGAGTTTAGAAGACCAGAATGCTGATAGAATTGTGTGCAGGAAAAACAGGGCTCATGAGCATTCATAGGAAAAGGAGAACTCTATTGGAAATTGAGCTAGAGGCCATTTGTGTTACGTTCTGGCTAAGACGTTTTCTGCATTTTACCTGTGTTTTGAGACTTTCTGTGAAGCTGATTTTAAAGGCAGTGGACTTCTGTCATAAGTGGCTTTCCAAATAACAAACACATGGAGGCAGATAGAGCTTTCACCCAATGATTTTATTATTATGTACTTACAATTCCAGTTTACATGATTCACACTAGTCACATGGACATCCACCACTCATATACCCAGAGTACCTCCGGTAACCTTGCAACATCTCTTAGCCTCAAGGATGTTAAACAGCACATGGGTGGCTCCTCTCAGCTGCATACAGGAGTTGCAAGATTATCCTCTAGTTGACATGCAATAATTGGGGAATGGTTGGGGAGGTTAGACCTTCAGCAGGTGATGGTACAGTGGTATGACTCTGTCTGGCTTCTGCTTCTGGGTCCACACTTGGGTTTTCATAGTTCTTTTCAGGTGGCTTGTTCAAGGGTGTTGTTGATTACTCCTGGGTATTATTTCTCATGCCTGGGCATCTTGGGTTACACCTATTAAAGACATATGTCCAGTCTCTTAGGTGAAAGTGTGTTCCTGACAACTTTTTAATCTGCTATAAAAAAATTCCAAACAGCATAATATTCAGGTGGTGGCATGGGAATTGCTGGCAGCTTTTAGCCAACTTTATGGTGATATTCAGGAGCAGAAAGCAGAGCAGAAAGATTTGAAATACTTGGACCTGAAAGATGGGACTAAAACTGGGCCTAAAGAAGTTGGTGTTGTTAAAGATGTTACCACCACTGAAGAAATGCTAAAGATTTTGTGTAGAGACAATAAGAAAGATGGCTGGAGGGCATCTCAGGAATTGGTAAGACCACATGCCTCTCAGGCTCAAGGGAGTAAAAATTCCTTTGAGAAGGGACCAGTGAGAAGCCCTGCTTGCACGGAGGTTGGGCTAGGAAGGTTTCTCAGTGGGCTCAGACACCCAGGAACTCAGTCTTCTGTAGCCAAACCTGGAGGTTTGGCTACTGCTCAGTATGGCAGCCAACCTTGGTGCCAACCAGGTGCTGGTTCCACAGGATTGTAGGGTGTTGGAGTTGAGGAGTCAGGAGGTTCCCACCATGATTTCAAAGGAAGGCCTGGGAGGCCAGGCAAAGTGCTTCAGCATCAGCATCCCTGTGGGCTGCTTCTGAGAGGGCAAGCAAGTGTGGAGATGTGAGGAGGAAGCTGAAGCTTCAGTGGAGACCCCCCAAATTAAGAAATGCTGGTACCATGGAATATGAACTGAGGAAAGCTGTAGGAAATGATCAAAAACAAGCCATGAGAGAGGCCATGTGGACTGCAACCAACAAGACCATGGGGTGGAGCCACCCAAGCCTTTTGTAGAGAGCATCACAATGCTGTGCGTTCCAGATGCCAGACATGGAACTACAAAGACTTGTTTACCCAGTTGGATTTCAGTCTTGCTTTCATCCCATTTCTTCTTTCTGTGCCCCTATTTTTCTGAATGGAAATATTTACTCTGTACCTTTATATATTGAACATACGTAACTTGATTGGATATTTTACAGGAGCTCATACTATGAGTTTGCCTTGAGTCTCAGTGGAGACTTGAGACTTGAACTTTGGGAAGTCTTGGAACTGTGGAGACTATGGGGACTCTTGAAAATGGACTAAGTGTATTTTGCACTGTCAGATTGTCATGAGGTTTTGGGTACCAGGGCTAGAGTGAATGTGAAGTTTTCCCCAAAAGATCATGTATGACAATTCAGTAAGGCGAGGGTGAATCGATTGGGTCATAAGTGTAAAACATCAGAAAAAAATGGGTGTTGGGCATCAAATGTTCAGGCATGGATGATTTTTATCAAGATTGGCGGCTCTTGGGACAGATTCACTGGCCCCGCCATAGTGCAGTGCTGGGGGCCAGCCCCAGCTGAACTCGGGTCCCCGAAGGAAAAGTGGAGTCGGTGGCACGGAGGAAGAGCTGGAACCTCCGGGACAAGTTGCAAGCAGACACAGTTCCCTGCTTGAGCAAAATGCCGTCTGTTCTTTATTGTTGAATTTTTATACAGGTGCACAAACAAGCCTTTCGTTATCAGCTTCATTATACAATTCTCTTTTCCGTTTCCCAGTAAACTTAAAGCATCAACCATTAGTACAATTCATGCCCTCGACTCCCCCACCATAATGACAATATTGTTTAAACCTGCATTTACAAAGGACAGAGACCAAACACTTCACCAAATTCTGTCTCCCTAAATTCCTTTAGATGTTTCTGCAAACCATTACCTCACTAGATAAGAGAAGCCTTAAAGCTCACTGCACTGCATTAGTTTAGAAGTCCTATCTTAGCATAAATGAAAAGTTTCTTATTTAGTTAGACTATGATATAGGCTATTACAATTCCTATATCTAAAAACTATTTTGTTATAGTAACCTTACTAGATATTCCATAGCTATCTTAGGTTTTATAAATGGTAATCCTATAAAGTTATCTGTGCATCCTAACCTATGGGCTAAAAAGTTAAAGCCTAACCTCTGCGAAGACAAAAAGGGTAAACTTGTCTTATTTACTTCTAGGGAGTTAAAGCTCATCCTCTGTAACAACAGGAAAGGTAAACATGCCTTTCTCACTCAAAGTTCACAATACAATGTGAGCACTCAGGATGGTATTGGTAAATGTTTCACGTATATTGTTTCTTTGTTCCTTAGTTCTAATTATTCTGCTTTTTATATCCAATTTTATTTTAAAGCCAGTATAGCTTTGTTTTCCATGATTTCTATATGTGTTATAACAAGTATCCTTCTCAACAATCTGCAACAGTTGTCTAAGCATTAGAATTCTCATAACAATCAGAGAGTTTCAGTATGAGCAAATTCACAATACATATAATTATTAAAACACAGCCAATTCCTAGAAGGGATGGTCTTGGCAATCTCCAGGGCTGGCTTTGCCTAGCCCATCCCCAAGCCTGGACTTTGTCAGACAGAACTTCAGTGAACATTGCCTCCTCCAGTGCAGGTGGATAGAAGTGGCATGCGGCCCTGGCTGGGCAGCAACTTTGTAGTCTGTGTAAAATCCAGGTGCGGGTGCTCAAAGAGGTAGCCAGACTTAGGAACAGCTGAGCAAAACCTTTTAATGGAAAATGCGACTCTTGGGCCAAAATCACCTATGCTGCCAGAGTGAGCAGGGGAAATGACAAGTGGGCAAGGGAAGTGGCGTGTAGGAGAAAATGGCATTGGACCTTCTCCAAGCAGCCGGTTTTATTGGTTAAATGGGAGGAGCTAGTGATGAGGTTGGTCTTTCAGAGATTGGCTGGTGGGTCCATCAATCTATTGGAGCTTATCTGCCAGCATCTTGATTGGCTGTTCTTTTCGAGGGCAAGCTGCCCTTTGCCCTGCCATTAGCCAGCCTCATGAAGGCGTGAGGTATCTGAAGCCACACCCCCAGCCTGTCACCATGACTTGTCGGCCATGATCGGCCATGCAGCCTGGCTGAAGCCCTGCCCCGCAGCTGGCCTAACAGTCTGGAGTGGGCAGAGGCAGTTTGGGGGCCTTATCCTTCAGAGATTGGCTGGTGACTCCATCAATCATCGGGCGATTTCGAGATGCTGTTGGGGTTTGTCTGCCAGTGTCTGGTTGTTCTTTTGCGCGCAGGTTGCCTGATACTCTGCCCCTACCCAGCTGCCTGGAATCGACCTAACATCCTGACCTTTTTGGTAATTATAGGGCATCAATTTCCATCTGGCTACTTCCTACTGTTTATGGGGCATTGTTGGGGAGGAGAAGGTTCGGGTGTTGGTTTGTCAGTAGGGAGGCGGCTGTAAGGGTGCAAGAGCATTTGGTTGTATGTTACTCTAGCAACCTTGTTTATGCGATTTTGGGACAGTCATTAGAAGGAGTCGTATCACTAACATGGGAGTAAGGATGGGGGTCAGCCAGGTGACAAGAGTAGAGTTTAGCCATCCTGGCCAAGGGTCATTTGACTGTTGCTGCCTAAGCCTCTCTCTCTGCTCAGTTGTCTGAGAATTCTGACATTTTTCTCGATCAGCGCAGTTTCATCCATGTAGTAGCAGCATTCCTCTTTTAGGAATAGACATGTTCCCCCTTTGTTCACCGTCAGGAGATCTAGTGCTCAGTGATTCTGGACGAAAACTTGGGCAATAGATGTTATTTGTCTTTGTAGTAAGGCCAGGGAGTCAGCAGATGCCTCCATTGTCTCTTGGAGTTGCTATTCTAGGGAGGGGATTCTGAGCAAACCAGATTAGGGGAACCCCCTCTAAATGTGGCATTTAGGTTTTAAGCATTCATTGCCTTTGTTGCTAAATGTCCATGTAGGACTGAGCTTTGGTTATACTCTCCTGCCAGGTGTTTAAGACCAACTTGATCAAAACTGATCTTGTTCCTATCTATTGCTACAAGTCAACTGAGATTGTCAGGGTCATTCTTGAGGAAATTGTGAAAAGCTTCTTGGCTCTTTCACCAGTTGTGCCATCTGCCAGGATAGATCAGGGTCTTGCTGACCACATGTGGCTTCTCTTGGAAGCATCTGTGACATTTCCCATGAATGATCATCCTCTTTGCAGTGTCCACTGGTTGGCTTTTTGTTGTCTATGGACACCTGATCCCCCTGATCTGGAGGTCATGTTACCCAGAGTTGCCAAGCCTGTAGAGAAGTTCCATTGTCCCCTGAGTTTTGGCTAACCGAACAGGGCAAGGGCCAAAATATTGACTTTTTCCTTAACCCTTTAATTATCTTAACTTTGATAATCTGGTTTTGGTTTTAAACATCTAACAGACCAGTTTCATCAGTCTTAAAGTGGGAATACTATGTTACAGTTTTATAGTTACCCCTTTTGTTTAATAACAGTATAAGTCAGCATTAGATCTTATCTGTCCTGTAGGTGATGGCATGTCTTAATTCAGTTTTTTCTGTTAGAAGTAGTACTTCTGCAAAATACTAAAAAGCAACAGTTTTAGATTTAGAAGGAATGAGGGGAGGGAGGGTTTGGAGGAGGAGGAGGAACCATAGCAGTAGGCAGAGGGACTGTAGCTGTGATAGGGGAGGAGGAAGAGGATTGATGTAAGTAAGTGGGGGTGTAGGATGGGGGGTGGAGCTGAGAGCAGTTCCCTAGTGGAGGGCTGTCTGAGGGAGAGAAGTATAGACATTTGCAAAAGAATGCAGCCTTCTTAAGCATTTCAAAAGGATTGGAAACAGGAGCATTTGCACCTCCCAGATCCCTTTTGTTTTCCCTCCTCCTTTCTGAAACTTAGAGAAAGGAGCCTCAGGATGTGATGAAGTTCTAAGGTGATTTGGATTTAAAAGTGACACTTTTTTTTTTTCTGTCCACATGTCTAGGCTGTACGCTGTCTTATGCAGGTCCTGTAGGGTGCGCTGCATGAACTTGAATGCATGGCAGTCCATGCATGGGCACTCTGAGCCAGGACGGCGCTTCAGGTGCCAAGCTCTGTGGGGGCGCCCAGCAGGGTCCCACTCAGCAGCAGCACAGGGACCAGCAAGCGGGTGAGGGGGTGTTGGGAAATTGCCTTTTGGAAAGAAAGCATATGGGGTACCCATTTGATAAGTCATGAAAAGAGAAGAGGAAGAGGACTGGTCTGAGTAAGGGGAGGGGGTAGGACGGGAGGGTTAGGAGGAAGATGGGGGGGTGAGTGCACAAATCCCAAAAAGCCTGAACATGTGGCATCTTTGATCATTTCCCTGTCCGGTGATAGTAATTGCCCAAATCAGTGAGGATATGAAAGTCAAAAGTCCCAAAGTGTCAAGTAAAAGATCAGCTGCTTATGGTGAAAATCTTGAGAGAGTCAGGCAGGCTGAGGCTGGGATATCTCCTCAGCCTATGGGGGCACGGAACAGAATGGGTGGGGGGGTCTGTGGCACACATGACTTACGGACAGATCCCTATGAAGGCATTAGCATTTCCTATGGCCTTTCAGTATTACTTGGGGGCAGACAGGAACAAAAAGAGGAACAGGTGGGGTGTTCTGTGGCCCACGTGACTTCGGTCAGACCCCCTCTGATGGAGAGTGTATCCAGAAGGCCAAGGGAAATGCAAGGAAACAGCCTGGATGAAGGGAAACAAAGCGGTGCAGGAGCTTTCTGGTTGTCTGTGAAAGAGGGTAGGCTTCAACCCCGGTGGAAGGAGGCCCAAAAACCCTTCCTGGGTTTTTTCCCCAAATATAAAATAATTAGAAAAAAAAAAGGGTGTTGGACACCAAATGTTCAGACACAGATGTTTTTTATTGGGATAGGCAGGTCTCAGGCCAGATTCACCAGCACTGACATAGTGAGGGCAGGCAGGGGAAGTGGCACGTGGCCTTGGCTGGGCAGCGACTTTGTAGTCTGGGGTGGACAGAGGAAGTTTGAGGACCTTGTCTTTCAGAGATTGGCTGGTGACTCCATCAGTCATCAGGCAATTGTGAGATACCATTGTGGCTTGCCTGCCAGCGTCTAATTGGTTGTTCTTTTGTGCACAGGGCTCCCTGAGGCCCTGCCCCCACCCAGCTTCCTGGAATGGACTTAATAAGAAGAGCCTGAACCCAGTCAATGAGTTAATCCCATGATAGGGATTAATTGGTAACTGTAGGCTGGTAGGGTGTGACTGGAGAAGGTGGGTCACTGGGGCATGCCTTTGGCGTACAATTTTTGTATCTGGCATGGAGTTTTTCTCTCAGCTTACTGGAGCCATGCCTTGACAAACTTGCCTCTGCCACACTTTTCTGCCATGATGTTCAGCATCACCTTAAACCCTAAGGAATGGAGCTGGCCATCCATGGACTAAGGCATCTGTAACCATGAGACCCCCGATGAATTTTTCCTCCTTAAATTGTTCTTAGCAGGTTTTTTAGTCACAGCAGTGATAAATCTGATCAAAACATTAGTTTATTTTCATTTCAGGAGTTATTTAGTGCCTCTCAGTGACAAAGTGATAGTGTTTATACATATATAACCTGGTCACCTAGTACAATTACATTCATAGCAAATAGACTAGCAAAAAGAAAGAGAGATTACAAGAGAGATTATGGTGTGAGCATAAACAGGGAGAGGATATTTACTAGTTAGAAGGTTAGGGAATGCCTCCCAGAGGAAGTAAGTGATTTTTAAGCTAGACATAAAAGAATTAGGAAATTAGGGAGATGAGGCAGGGGTGGGGATGGAAAATATAACAGGCCAAAGGAAGCACATATGTAAAGGGCTAGATGTAAGAAAGAAACTGCACAGGATACAGTCTGACTAAAGATTAAATTGTTAATTAGAAAAGCAAGTGGGCCCCTTAAAAGCTGATCATCCAACCCATGTTTTCAGTACGTACTACTATGTCATAGGAACAGTTCTCTGGACACAACTGTGTTGTCATGGAACTTAGTGTAGTGGATATGAAGAAGTTCAAATGCTATCCTAAAGAAATGCAGGGGAACTCAAAGGATTAAGTGAGGGGAATGATATGTTCAGAATCATGCTTTTTAAAGAAATTCATATAATTTCAAGTAGTGGGTGAGAATGAAAGGGACTTTATTAATAATTATTCTGTGATGACAGAATAATTATTGGATGGGCAAAGTTGGAAAGTTGGTCAAAGTTGGAAAATTTCCCTTTTTATAATGTGGGAAAAAGTCTGGAGGGAAGCAAGAGTATGATGGAACTTGGCCATTTTGGCGACCTGAGTGAAAGATAGCTGGGACTGTTAACCAAAATGTACAGTGAGGTGGAAATGGATGGGTCTGAGATGTGCTATGAGAGAGAAGCCTGCTATCCAAAATATGTACCAAATGTTTCTGTTCCGACTGATAAGAACACAGAAGCTTGTAACTTTTAGATCATTAGATCTATTACTGATTTCCTATTGTCATTTTACCTTGTACACATCACAACCAACTTAGTCAAAATTCTTGATGAAATATAGATATGTATATCATTTTCTGAACTTTGTCCAGTAAACCTGGTTAGAAATAAAGAAGTGGTATGTGGTTAGCTTGGTATGACTTATTCACAATGGACATTCTTTTGATCCTGGAATTACTGTTCCCTTTACTTGAAGTTTTCCTTTATAGTTAATGCATGGTATGTTTATTAGATTAAGGTAAAAAATCTTTGTCTAGAAAGATAACGAAGAGAGCAATCCATTTTGAGGCACTGCGTTTATCCCTTCAGTGATTGACTTGCTTCAAATATAAGTAACTATTTTTGTTGTTGTTCTCCATTATTAAACAAAAATAAGTTCCCTTTAAAGCACAAACCCCTAAAGCAGCTTAATATGACCATTATTTCTAAGCCAGTATGCTTTTTTCCATTTTGTCCACAGAGCTTATGATGTGTGGTACTTGTAGGACAGGGTCAGCATTTCTGAAACATTTGCTATCCTTCAAGAGTAGACCTAGTAAAATGTTGAAAGGCAGGACAAAGAAGCAAAAATTACAACTTGGTACAACTTGGTGCTTGTCCTCAAAGAAGTGGTATCACCTTCACATAGAAAAGAGAGACTTCTTGGTTCCTTGCCACCATCATCTTATAAAAATGATACTCTTGGGGGCTGGAGAGGTGGCTCAGCAGTTAGGGTGCTTGCCGGGCATGCGTGAGGATGCAGGTTCAAACCCCAGCAACACATACACAATGAAGTGTCAGAGCAACAAAAGTCTCACATGAAAAACTGTTCCTCTCTCTTTAAAAAAAAAAAAAATAATAGTATTGATCTGATATTCTAGGTTCTTATGAGGAATGCTTATAAAAGTGGTTGTTGAATGCTGGATATGCAAATTAATAATTAAATGCCCAGTTACTAGATGTGAACCCAAATAATGACTGAGTTTGATTCCTTGCAAACTAGGACTATTTTCCCCTCATGTGACCATTAGCAGGGATCTGCAAGGTCTTTAATTGTACAGTCTGGAGGCTTAGCTATAAATAACTCATTGACTGATCAGGGAGGAAACCAGCCACTCTGTTAATGAAGGTAAAAGGAAGGACTGAGTGACTTGCATAAAATAAATCTTTTGACTTCTCCATAAGCAATGGAGGGATGGGGAGTTCTCTTAAGGCTAAAACATATTACTCATTTGAAGACTATCAAATTGTAAAAAAATGAGTAAGTGGTTAGAGATTTATTTGGGGTTTGTATTTTCTAGGTTTGCTGGCATATGAGGGGTTGGGCAGATTTTAGTTCTGGAAGGACCTACCTTGTTCTTTGTATATCCTCTTTTCTTGTGTAGGAGGAGGAGGAGTGACTGTTGATTACTCCTGGTTTTAGTTTCAGTAGATTCCTGAAGGTACAAAACTAAGTCAGTGAATCATCTTGTTTAAACTCACTGCTTGATTTCTTCTGAAGGATACTATTGACCCAGTGGGAAAAGCCAGGCAATCAGTGTAGTTGGAATTTTGGGTCAATAGAAAAGAAATTAATCCTTTTTCTTTAAGAGGACAAACCACAGTGTCTCATTGCTCCAGATGAGCATATGCATATCAACTTCACTTTCCCCCTCCCCCAACAAACAAAGGTGCTCCATTCCTTAAGTAAGAGGGACACTGGCAGACCTGTTGATAAAGATGCTGGGGTGGAGGGGCACAAATCAAAGGTCAGAACTTCAGTACTCCTGCCCCTAGGTATGGGGGAAGAGAGACAATTGAGAGAATATAAGAAGAGGGAAACGGACCAGCTCCTTAGGCTCCTGGCAGTGAGGCCTCCTTCTCCCACTCTGGGGAAAGTCCACCCTGCTCCCTATGCTCTGTTCCCTATGCTATACTTTCTATTGTTTCCTTAAAATAAAATCTGTCTGCTATGCTTGCTTCAGCATCCCTCAATTTTATTCTTTGACTCTGGGAGGGCATAAACCTGACTTCCACCAAACTGGTGCCACTATTTGATAGTTTAAATAGTAATATTGAGTGTTAGAAGATTCTTTATTAAACTATGACAAGAGAACTCCAGAAACATGCATATTAACTAAGCCCTAAAAGTAAGTTTTAATCTTATTTTTGTGACAAGAGACATCATTAGTAAGACATATGAGCCATTGTCCCATCCGTAATGAATTTATATGGATTTTAGAGAGACATAACATGTACATGTAAAAAATTCACCTTAAATTTTTTTTCTAAAAAAGATTAATAAAATATACTTATGAAGACTACTATTTGTGATTATTTAAATATTAAGGTGATTGTATAAAAATTGACGCCATTGGCCTTTAGTACAAGGAAAGATCATGGTGGGTTCAAAGGCAAGGAGGGCTTCAAGAAAAGGTGGGACTATTGAAGCATGAGCTGACCAGAACAAATCAGGAAGAGGCAGAAAGACACTTCAAATGCAGAAGATAGATAAGGCACAGCCTGGGGTCAGAGACCTAGCTTTGAGCCCTGTGTGCATGTTCCTTACGCATGTAACTGACCTGATTTGAAGGGCCATTCTTTCCTCTGTCTAAGATGTGCAGATTGTTCTCTTTTCATTTGTTTCTGCTCCTCTCTCTTTCCCTCTCCCTTTCTCTTTATTTTTCTTCCTTTGTATACTTACCTGTACCTTTGGGAGCGTGGGTAAAGGAGAGAGAAAGAGTGACAGAGAAAGTGAGAAAGACACACAGAGACAGACACTCATTTTGGGATAGATTTGGAGGCTTCTTATGAGAATGCTGAGAATGATTAGGTGGAAATGAAGTAAGAGGTTGTGTTATAGCTAGTTGTCCCTGTTAAGTTTTACGATAACATGAAGTTAGAAGCAAATTTTGGTAGAAATTCTGAGAGACCTTTAAATGTTTTAGAGTCTGATATTTCTAGTTCTTTATAACATAAAATTTCATTTCAAAACTTAGATTTTTTTTTGGTATAGGATCATTTTTAGCACTTTTTGGAAATGGAGCAAGCATTCACTTGTAAGTAACCTTCTCCATTTACATGTTGGTATAAAAGTCTTTATTATAGAAAACAGACTTGAAATACATGAAATCCCTTTGGATTAAAATACAACTATTCATGCTGGCATTGTACATATCCCTGGGTACAAATGAGGGTCAGTGAGAACAACTGGCATGTGGAACATAAAATAGATTTCTAGTGAGTAAAGTAGAAAGGCGCAGAGAGAGTAATTTAACACTTTGCATAAGAAATAGCATATTTCTTAGTCCGATGTTCAGTTTAATTTTAAAAACATGTACTAAGGGCCTAGAATATGTTAGGGATTATGTTAGATACTGTGTATACAAAGGTTGGAAGATGTAGTTCATCAGAGAAGTTAGTACTCTTTGAGAGAAAGCCATATAATAAATACCACAATAAGTACTATCTACAGCCACAGTAAGTGCTGTGAGAGACACGGAGGAGGGTGGGGAGAAAAGACAGAGAGAGAGAGAGAGAGAGAGAAACAAAGAAAAAGAAGGAGGAGGAGGAGGAAGAAGAGGGGAAGGAGGAAGAAGGAGGGGGAGAAGGGGAGAAGAGAAAGAGAAATAAAGAGAATATATCTCAATTAACTTTGTCCAGGGAGTCATCCCAGAGGGCATGTTATTGCTGTTAAGAATGATTACACACTCTCCAGTTAGAGAGATAACGGAGAAACCTTCCAGGCAAAGATAAAAAGATGACAAAGCCTTGGCCAAAGATGACTCTATAAGGCATTAGGTTATGCCGATTCATTCCATTTGGCCTGGACACAGGATACAGACTAGGGAGAGAAAGAGAGACTGGAGTGGCAGGTTGGAACCAAGTTTTGAAGGATCCACCTAAGATATTTAACTATCCTATTGATGACAGGGAGCCTTCATATCCTGCTCCCCTCCCCAACATTTTATTATGAACAATTTTTAAAATATTTAGCTGAGTTAGTCAACTTTCTATCACTGTGCTCCTGTATACCTGACAAGAACACCTGAAAGGAAGAAAAGTTTATTTTGGCTCATAGTTTCAGAGGTTTAGTCCAAAATTGGCCAACTCCATTGCTCTGGGTATAATTATCATCATGTTGGAAGGTTGTGGTGGAGTAAAGCTTCTAAGCTCATGGCAGCCAGGAAGTAGAGTGAGCGAGCAAAGAACCAGGAATAAAATATAATCCTCAAAGTCATGCTCCCAGTAATCTACTTCCTCCAGCTAACTCCACCTGCCTGCGTTTACTACTCAGTAATCCATTCAAATTATTTATCCATCAAATGGATTAATCCACAGATTAGGGTCACAGTTCTCCTAAACTGATCATTTCATATCTGAGCATTCCTGCATTGCTTAACACATGAGCTTTTCAGGGGTACCCCATATCCAAACCATGACATTCTGCCCTGATCCCCCAAAGCTCATGTTCATCTTTCAATGCAAAATACATTTAGTCTATCTCCAGGAGTCCCCATAGTCTTGAGAGTTCCAGAATTGCCAAAGGGCCAAGTCCAAAGTCTTCTCTGAAACTCTGGATATTCAATATATAATGTTTCATAGTAAACATTTTCACTCCAAAAGAGAGAACAGGGGTATAGAAAGAAGTGATGGGACCAAAACAAAATCAAAATCCAGTTGGGCAGACAAGTCCTATAGCTTCATGTCTGATATCTGAGGCGCATAGTGGCAAAATATGGGCCCTAAAGGTCTTGAGCAACCCTGCCCTTTTGACATTGATGGTTGCAGCCCTCTTAGGCTGGGTTTGTCTGTGACCAACTGCTTTTCTGTGTTATTGGCATTTCTTTATCCTTGGTGTTTCCATACAGTTTCATGCATTTCCCTCCCATGGGCAGTGTGCAGGGATTCCAAATATGCTACACTTCTGCCTGGCCTCCCAGGTCTTCTTTCAAAACCTCAGTGGAAGACTTTGTGACCCCCTAACTCAATATCCTGCAGTCCTGAAAAACTAGCACCATGTAGACAATACCAAGGACTACCATCGGTTTGAGAAGTAGTTAGTCTTCCTTCGACTGTAGCTGTAGTGGCTGTTGAGTACCTGGGCAGCTGAGCATGGTGAAACAAATCTTGGGAAACAACTTTGTAGCACTCCATGTATAAATAAGGCTCCCCTACAGTCTCTGAAATGAGTTTTAACTTTTAAATCCTGAGCTTGCCATGACCTATCTATTCATCCATTTAATAATCCATGGAGCCTTTACTAGTTATACATTACAAAACAAACTACAGATTAACTAGAATTCATTGATTAAGGTGTTTGATGTAAACCTATAATCTTTAATAAAAGCATGAGAATAAGATTCAATTTTATATTTAAGAAATGGCACAGTGCTGCTTCAAAATATTGGAATGGGCAAGGATCTTGGGGATAAGATCTCTAAACCACAGGAAACAGAAGCAAACATAGAAGAGGTTGGATGACAGAACTAAAAAGCTTTTGTACAGTGAGGCCAGTGTTGCATACCTGTAATCCCAGTGACTCAGGAGATTAAGGCAGGAGGATCACAAGTTTGAGGCCAGCCTCAGCAATTTAGCAAGATATTCAACAACTAATTTAGTAAGACCTTGTCTCAGAAAATAAAAGGACTGGGGATGTAGCTCAGAGGTAAAGTGCCCCTGGGTTCAGTGCCCTAGTGCCAGCCAATCAATCAATCCCACAAAAAAACTAAGCAACAAAAATCCCAACAATAATAACAAAAAATTTTGCATTACAAAGGAAATAATAAACAGTTAAGAGACAGCTTACAGGATGGGAGAAAATATTTACAAACATATATCTGAAAAAGGGTTAATATCTAGAATATATCAGGAACTCAGTAGCAAAAAAACCCAAATAATTTGATTTTAAAAAATGGGCTATAGGGGCTTGAGTGGTAGCTTGGTGGTTACAACACTTGCCTGGCATGCTCAAGGATGCGGGTTCGAAACCAGTACCACATACACAATAAAGGATTGGAGCAATGAAAGCTGCCTGAAGAACTAAGTAAAATTGATTGTCTCTCTCTCTCACACACTCTCTCTCTCTCTTTCTGTCCTGCTCTCTTAAAAATAAAAAAGGCTTTAAATCTAAATAGGCATTTCTCAAGCAAGACATATGCATGGCCAAGATGTATATGAAAAAATGTTCAACATGACTGATCATCAGGGAGATGCAAATCAAAACCACAATAAGATATCATGTCTCTCTAGTTAGAATGACTATTATAAAAAAGATAAAACAAAAGAAGGCAGTGGGTAGGAGGAGGGTAGATAAAGGCTGGGGCCTGGATTCAGTCAATGTTCTATGTATATATTGAAATATCCACATGGATTCTCATTAATATGCATAATTAACACATGTTAATAAAAAATAAAATCAATTAAAAATATTGTAAAAAGACAAAGGTAAGTGTGGCAAATTGTGGAGAAAAGGAAGCCTTTGCACATTGTTGGTAAGAATGTAGATTAGTATACTCATTGTGGAAAACAGTATGGAGAGTACTTAAAAGATTACAGATAGGACTGGTGTATAATACAGCTCCCACTACTAGGGATATAGCCTGTTTTAGTCAGCTTTTTCACTGCTGTGATTGAAAACCTGACAAGAACAATTTTCGGAGGAAAAGTTTATTTTTGGGCTCATGGTTTCAGAGGTCTCAGTCTATAGACAGCAGGCTTCATTTGTTGGGGCTTGAGGTGAGGCAGAACATCATGGCATAAGAGTGTGGTAGAGGAACATGGCTCAGGGCATTGCAGTCAGGAAGCAGAGAGAGACTAAGTTGAACTCACCAAATATATACCCCAAAGGCATGCCCTCGATGATCCCCCTCCTCCAGCCACACCTTCCCTGCCTTCAGTTACCACTCAGTTATTTCCTATTAGGGGATTAGTTCACTCATTGGGTTAAAGCTCTTATAACCCAATCATTTCACATCTAAGTCTTTTTGCATTGTCTCACACATGAGTTTTTCAGGGACACCTAACATCTAAACCATAACATAGCCAAAGGAAATGAAATCAGTTTGTTGAAGAGATATCTGTTTTCCTGTGTTTATCGAATTGCTATTCACAACAGTCAAGAAACAAAAATAATCCATCTCTATCAACTGATGAATGGATACAATGGTAATATACACATTAAAATACTCTTTAGTCCCCAAAAGAATGAAATACTTTTGTTTGTGACTATATGAGTGAACTGGAGGTTATTAGGTTAAGTGAAATAAACCAATCACAGAAAGACAAGCTTCTCAAAATCTCACTCATGTTGAATCTAAAAAGTTGACCCTAGAAGTCGAGAGTAAAGTGGTAGTTGCCAAAGTCTGGAGAAAGTAGAGAGGTATGAGGTAAGAAAGATTGATTAATGGGTGGCAAATTATAGTTAGACATAAAAAAGAATTTCTGGTGTTCTGTTGTACTTTAGAGTTACTACAGATGATGATAATGGACTGTATATATTTTTAAAAAGCTACAACAATAGATTTTGGATATTGTTATCATAAAAAGTGCATCAGGCCGGGAAATATAGATTACTATCACTCAAGGAGAGAGTTTTGGGTAAGTGGAAAAAAGGATTTAAAAGAATAATTCTAAAAAAACCCCAAATATTTAAGGAACACCCCAAAATGCTGAGTCATAAAGGGAGGCAAATAGTAATATTCAGAAATCTAGAAAGGAAACCAGGCAATAGGTAGATAGATAGCATCAGTCATCATAAGTGATTTGGTATTCATAGATTTTTTGAATCCTTCTAACAAAATTATTTTATAAATGAGGAAATAAGGAAAGAGAAAAGTAGGGCGAAGCCAGTTTTCTGAAGCAAAATCAGTTTGTTCAGATTTGCCTTATCATGATGGTCAAGGAAAGAAAGGAGTTTCCAGGAGAGAACATTCCTCTATTGCTGAATTTAACCTACCTTTCCACCCTTATCTTTTTTTCCATTTACTCAAGAGTAGTAAATTACAAATTCTTCTTGTCTTCTGCATAAACTCAAACTTTACCAGATCTTACCAAAGTGTTCTGGTAGATGTTCTGTGAAAAAAATAACCTGTGGTTATTTGAGTGCAAGAAATGCTGCCAATTCTATTTTTCTCTTGAAATTTTAACTTACATTAACTCATCAAAAGTAGCAAAGTCTTTCAATAAAAACCCTGTTTTTAAAAATTCTCTAAAAATTTTTATAATTTTTCTTTTTAGAGAGAGGGAGAGAGAGAAAGAACCAATTTTATTTCGTTTTTCATGTGGTCCTGGGGTTTGAACTTGCGTACTACTTGCCCATGCTGGGCAAGCGCTGTAACTGCTGAGCCATCATTCCTTCCCCTCTCTCTCTCTCTCTTTTTTTTTAAATTTATTCAATATAGTTTTACATATTGGATGGAATCTTTGTTACATATTCATGCACAGATGGATATTGACAAAGTAAGTTAAGGCCGATCCTAGTCCAGAATCTCCCCCCTTTGACCATTCCCTGCTCCCATGTCTCCTCTGCTTTACCCCCATGTTATAGATAGAAATGAGCATATATATATGTGTATTAATTTTTGGATTTTCTGATCCTCTCTGCCTGCCTGTGTATAGTTGGGCTTATGGGAGTCAAGGGTTCACTGCTGCATTGATAACCCCCTAATCCCTTCCTCTCCTCCTTGCTATCCTCCCTTCTCCCCCCAGCTTCATAGTTAAGGTTTCCCCTGCTTATGTGAAAATTCACCTATGTTGAGTTTATTTTTGAGCTTAGCTAACTTTCATCCTGTCTTAGATTTTACTCTAGATAACAAATATGAGAGAAAGCGTTTGGCCCTTAAGTCTCTGAGTTTGGGATGTATCACTCAGCATAATTTTTTCCATCTCCATCCATTTGGTTGCGAATGCCACAATATTGTTCTCTCTAATAGCAGAACACATATGTATATATGTGTGTGTGTGTGTGTGTGTGTGTATATATACATACCACAGTTTTTGAATCCACTTGTCCAGTGAGGAGCATCTGGGATGGTTCCATAGTTTAGCTATTGTAAATTGAGCTGCTATAAACATTGATGTAGCTGTATTGCTGTAATATGCCAATTCTAGCTCTTTTGGGAAAATACCCAGGAGTGGGCTAACTGGGTCATAAGGTGGTTCCAACCCTAGTTTTTTGAGGAGTCTCCACATTGCTTTCCAGAGTGGCTGTACAAGCTTGCAGTCCCACCAAGAGTGTGATAGTGTTCCTTTCTTCCCACAACCCCTCCAGCATCTGTTATTGTTTGTATTCTTCACTTTTGCCACTCTGACAGGAGTAAGGTGGAATCTCAGTGAAGTTTTGATTTGCATTTCTCTGATTTTGTATTTTGCTATTTTTGTAAGAAAAGAGACGGAAAAAATGAAGGAAATAAAGAAAGGAGAGTGCGGAGGGGAGGCCCAGTGGGCCCCCTTGACATGTACAGCCTAGGGTAGATATGGAGGGAATGGGGGAGGGGGATGAAAGGTATGAGTTTTCTGGTTAAACTGGGTTTTTCAGTAGGTGGGGATTAAACTGAGCTATCTCAAAAGGGTGTGAATCCTTTGATAAGGACCAGAGACAATAGTTTCAGATAAGGGCCTGAGTTTTTGTAGATTGATTGAGCAGCGGGTTTGCTGCCTGGCTGAGTGGCTTCTGGTACTTTTCCCTATCCATCATTTCAGACTCTAAAGGTATATAATGAGTTGGGTTGATTATATCAAATTTTTATCCAGCTAGTGGCTAAACAGATATAAGTATTGATTCTGCCTAGGAAGATTCCCTGGTTATAATTGAAGCAGCCAGAGAGGTGATAGGAGGTAACTTGCTTTAGCTACAGGCAGAGTCTTGCAGGGAAATTTTAACAAGAGTTTGGTGGGTGGTCACAGTGGGTTTGCAGATATCCTATACTGGTTGACACCTCAGGGAGGAATGCTAACAGGGATATTAGAAGGAAAGGAAATGACATGAGAGGATAAAGGCATGTTGGGGGCTAAGGTGGGTATTAAAACAAATGGAGGCATTGAATTTGGTTATGATGTTCTTGCCAAGAAGAGAGTTGGTCATCTATAAGTGAGTGGGTAGGGCTTTTCATTCAGGCAGCCAAAAACAAAAGGGTTTTGGCCTAAGGTTTTAGTCTGGGGTGTTGGAATCCCAATCTCTGAGGTCCCCATTTTCTATCTGCCTACAGATAATCTACTTCCTGCCTCAATTTCCCTCTGAAGAGGTCCTTGACCGCCTTTAGGGGATAAGGGCGATGATTGTTCTGGATTCTTCTGTGCTAACTGTGGGGCAGGGCGTTGGCTGTGACAGTCAGGGAAACTCTCCAGAGGTTCTATCTAGGGGGCCTCAGTAGAAGTTGGGAGGCAGCTGCACAGAGGGTCATATTTCCACGATCACCTGGTGCTTAATGGACTCTAGGCATCTCGTGCATCAGGGCAGTCCAGAGGTCCACGGTGGTGGCAGTTGGCAGGTGACTGGTCCATGGTGTTGTACACAGGGGAGGGATCATGCTAGAACAATGAATAATGCAACAAAACATTATTTTCTGCAAGCAATTAATACAAAACAATCAGTGGAAGACCATGAAGATAATACTTTATTAGAGTTTAGAGTGTAGTCTGACATGTCATTTACTTGTGAGTGGAGGTCATTTGTGGCTTTAGAAACATTAGTAGAGTTGCTAAGAATGCATTTAATTTTTATAATGGCACAGGTGTCCCCTTGAGTTGGGAAATGTCATCTGATTTCTATAAGTTGGCTTTTTAATTATTAGAACTAAACAATCATACCAGTGAAAAACAGATTGAATTTACCCGTATAGGAGGTTAGGGAAAGTTGTGGCTCTCAAACTAACTTATAACAAACTTGTGACTCTGGTAGTATCTTCTGTAATCCTATCTTTATAATTGCCCAATTTTATTTACCTGTGGGAAAAATGACACAAGTGTACATTTTGAGTTACATTGAAAGAATCAGTGTATCAGTTATAAATGTCACTGTATATACTATATATATATATATATATATATATAATGTTCTTCATAGGTTTAAGAATTATGTCACTGTATTTGGGTTTTTTAGGAACAATATAGGACCCAGAAGAAAGGCAAGGGATCAGGGGACAGGAGGAGGGAGGTAGAGGGATGTGGCAAGAGGTTGGGGGGGATATTGAACAAATTGTATTGCTGAATTGTGTGCATCTAGGAATATGTGACAATTAATCCTAACATTATGTAAAACTATAATGCACTAATAAAAATATATTAAACAAAAAGAATCAGTGTCTTTCCTTTTAAATGCCCATGTATGGCTGTGCTTTGGTTATAACTCTTCTGCCAGTTGTTTAAGACCAAGCTGGTCAAAATTGACTTTTTTGCCTATCTATTCCTAGGTCAGTTGAGATTCCTCAGGAGGCCACTTTTCTGGGACATATGAGAGCCTCTTGGCTTTTTTAGCTTCCCTATCCAGTGGTGCCATCTGCCAGGATGGGTCAGGGTCTTGCTGACCATAAGTGGCTTCCCTTGGAAGCATCAGGGACATTTCCCTTTCCAATGACTGTCCTCTTTGCAGACTGTGCACCAGTTGACTTAGAGAAGTCCCATTGTCCCTTAAGTTTTTGGCTGACCAAACAGGGCAAGGGCCAAAATAGTAACTTTTTCCTTAACCCTTTAACTTCCTTAACTTTGGTATCCTGGTTTTGGTGTTAAACATCCAGTGGGCCAGATTCACCAGTCTTAACGTGGGAGTACTGAGCTTTAATTTTAATGTGTACAGTTTTAGATTTACCCCTTTTGTTTAATTAGGATCAATAATAGTGCTTGAAGTAATCTGATACCTCATCTATCCTGTAGGTGATGGTGTGTCTTAATTCAGGTTTTTCTGTTAGAAGTAGTTCTTCTGCAAAACACTAATAGGCAACAGTTCTAAAGTTTTACAAGGAAAATACAACAAGGAATTAAGAGTAAATAAACTTAATTCTATGTTGGAACCATAAGGTGAGAGGCTGAGTACAAAGTTCTCATATATTAATTTCAGAGACTCTCTGAATATACATTTAGGAAATAGTGTTAATGATCAGAAAAAGCCTTAGTATAGGCAAACAAATATAAGCCAGGCTTTCAAATGCAGTGTGGCCCTTCTATGTCAGACACAATACATAAAAGAGAGCACTTATTGGTTACCTTGCCTGTAAATCTACATAAATTTTCATCTTACAAACTTTTACATAAAATTTGTGTCACAGGAAAGCAGGAAGTTGAAAATCCAAGCCTCAGTTCTTGTGTTCTGACGAAATAAGATTTAAAATCAGACACAAAAGTCATGCAAGAGAATTTTATTATAAGTGAAAGAGAGGTGAAAGTAAAGTAAAAGCAGAGTAAGATTCAAGCAGAAAGCACTCTCAAGAGAGAGTGGGCCATCTCTGAGCAGAGAATGACAAAAGAGACAATGCTGTCTCCAAATTTATTGCTGTTTTATGATTGATTTGAAAATTGGGTTCCTCGATCAGCAGCTCTCGCCAATCAGGTGTTCAACTCCTTCATATTGAGCTGTGGAGTTTTTGACCTTGGTTGGTCCTCTCTGGAACTGTCAAGGTGGCCATCCTATTTAGGGGGGCTTCATCTACAAGTCAATTCTATGTTAATGTGGGCATTGGGGTTTATAGCAGTCAAAAGTTACCTCAGTGCACCTGCTTGCACTATTAAGGAATATCCCTTTCTGAGCTAGTAGGAGATACCTGGTGCCAGTAGCTTTTAGGTTCATCTCAATTTTTATGGGGCCTGTGAAGAGATAGTCCCACACATCCTTTGTTCTTGAGGCATTCTCCCTCCCCTTTTGTCTTTGTTTACCCTCAACACTTGTGTACTAATGATTTTCCATAGCTTATCTGCCTTGGTAGTAGCTTACAGCAAACTTCAACACTAAACCTGTGGCCTTGTCAAACATTTCATTGCTCATTGCTAGCTACTACCTAACATTTGGACAAAGCTTGAACAGTTATTTGACCATAAGAGAAATCTTAAATAACTTTAACTGATTGTGCCAATTATATTTGTAAAAATCAGAATGTGGGTGTTCAAAAAAAGGGGGTCAGACCTAAGAGTAGCTGAGCAAAAACCTTTTTATTGGGATTGGTGGCTCCCAGGCCAGATTCACCTGCACTGCCATAGTGAGGGTGGGTAGGGGAAGTGGCATGTGGCCCTGGCTAGGCAGCGACTTTATAGTCTGGGGTGGGCAGAGGAAGTTTGGGAGCCTTGTCTTTGGGGATTGGATGGGGACTCCATCAATCATCAGGCACTGTTGGGGCTTATCTGCCAGCATCTGATTGGTTGTTCCTTTCGTGTGTGTGTGTGTGTGTGTGTGTGTGTGTGTGTGTGTGTGCGCGCGCGCGCATACTGCCTGATGCCCTGCCCCAATCCAGCCACACTGACCTAACAATATTCAGCTTAATAACACAAAAATTTCTGAGATTTATCCTCCACAAACCTTCTGCAACTTACTTAGACACTCTGTACTTCATTCAGAAACATTTCTTTCTAATTTCCATATCAAAGTGTATTTCCATATCTATAACCTTTTATATCTCTTTCCTACTTGTTGACCCTTTCTTAAAACTGCATTCTTTTATAAAAATGTTTGACTTTTTTCAATTATGCCTCTTAATAGAGCAAATATTTTATGTTATTTACAGTACTTTAATTGAAACACAGCTGAAGCCTTTTGTAATCTTTGTATGTATAATTATACTTGTTAGACTTTTAACTCCTAGTAATCTTGCTTTTGGTGAAGAACCAGAAACAAAACAATCTTAAACTCCTTTTACCATTACCTGCTTTTCCTCTGCAGATAGCAGGTGATTTGCTGAGGAATGTGAATAGCCTGTTCACTAAGATCAAGCAGACTCCCCTGCAGGTAAATTGCATGTGGAAAAGAAAGCTTGTGGGGTCAGCACAGTGGGCCCATTTGATAAATTATTCTCTTAATTCTAGGGTTCCCAACATTTACATTTGTTCCCTAACATTGTAGGGAGGTTGCCACAAGACAGAGAAACAAAGAGAAAGGGGTGATTCACTCACTGGTAGATTGACAGGTAGGACTCTGAGTTAGGAGTTCTTAGATCACGCTAAGAAATTATTTCAGTATCCACCATAAGGTGAGACACAATGAAAGGAGATTAAAGTGGAGAGATTGTTTGAGATTGAATTGGCTTTGGTCATTTCTAGAGACCCTGCATTCACACCAGGGATTAGCCCTGGACAGAGAATTAGGTGCTTCTAAGAGACCTCAGTTTCTCAGTTGAATGGATTGCCAGGAAGGGAAAGTGAAACAAGATCAGATTAACATTTTCTCTCCCTGTCTCCTGAGTCTTGAGTCTGGCAGCCATGTGATAGACAGGGTCCTATTTTTGATAGAGTGTGTGTATAAAGTGGAGTAGAGAACTCCTGGAAGAAAAGTAATAGAGCAATTGTTTATTTTATTCACGCTTCTGAAAATCTCGGGTAAATCCCTGTAAATATAACACAGTGTGTCTGGTGGGTTCTGTTTTGTAAATTTAAGGAATGAAATCCATGGGCACGGGGTTAGACAGAGCAAAGTAACAGGATTTAGATTAATAGTGTTGGACCGGCTCACGTAGCAAAGAGTCCCCTGGTAGCTGAGATAAGAGATTTTATTAGGAAAGGCAACAAGATGGCTGCTCCTGGGACTGGAGAGAACAGCACCTCATGGTTGGGAGTCATCGAATTTATAGGCTCTCTCATGGGAACAGGGCTTGGGTGGGGAATTTGAAATTGGGACAAAGGAGTTGTTACTGTGGCTACAGCCAGGAAATGTGGACTACCAATGCCAAAACTCAGGTGTGGTGAGGTGGTCAACTTAAAATAGAAAGGAATTCCAGCAAAGTTTGGGGAGGTGGGGAGTGCCTCTTAAGATTGTGCTTTGTAAAGGAGGAATTTGTATTCACATCTAAATACAGTCATTGTTATTGACAGTCATCTAACGAACTGAAGGAAAGCAGAATTCCCAAAGAGGGAGGGGTCCCAAGAGAGGGATATCTTGAGGGGTTTTTCTTTGAAAAGAATGTGAAAAATTGAAAGTTTGGGCAGAGAGAAGGTCTGGAGTAGAGGTATCCTGCAGGCCTGGAGTGGAGGCCTGGACTTAGGGAACCTCCTACCATTCGCCATTGCGGTGGAGAGCTTTTAAGTTGTCTGAGAATTTGGGAGTCGAATGTGCCATTTTTAGGCCAGTGACTGTTATTTTCCAGCTTGTAACACCAATATTTCAGCTTTGACTGTGTTTCGGAGACTCAGGGTCTGGATATATTTGGGAAGGCACCCAATGTCTCATGGAAGCTTTGGTAGGATTTGGGCCAAGCTAGATAAGATGGATTGAGGAGCGCCCCTAAGGACTTGGGTGGAGAGAAAGCCAGGAGTGTCAGAGGAAGTCACTCACCCAGTAGGTTATGGCCGGTAGCAATTTTCTGATATATTTATCAGAAATATATTTTGGACTTTTACTGTTTAGAAGTTTCTATTTAGTTCTCTAGCCCATTTATTGATTGGATTATTTGTGATTTTGGTGTTCAGTTTTTTGAGTTCTTTGTATATTCTGGATATTAGCCCTCTGTTGGAGATGTAGCAGGCCATGATTTTCTCCCATTCTGTAGGTTCCCTCTTGACACTCTTGACTAATTCTTTAGCTGAGCAGAAGCTTTTCAGTTTAATGGCATCCCACTCATTTATTCTTGGCTTTAATTCTTGTGCTATGGGAGTCTTGTTAAGGAAGAAGGTGCCTACACCAATGTTGTGGAGTGTTGATCCTATTTTTTTCTTCTAGCAATTGTATAGTTGCTGGTTTAATTCTAACTCTTTGATCCATTTCTATTTGATTTTGTGCAGGGCGAGAGATAAGGATCTAATTTCAGTTGTCTGCATATGGCTATCCAGTTTGTCCAGCACTATTCATTGAACAGGCTGTCTTTCATCCACACTGCATTTTTGCCCCCTTTGTCAAATATCCGATGGTAAAAGATTTGTGGGATTGTCTTGGTATCTTCTAGTCTGTTCCATTAGTCTTCATGTAAAGACTGTATTCTAACTTTGTCCTTCAAGTGCTTCCTGTTAAAAAAAAAATCAGAAACTGCGAGTATAAATCCAGGCCCAGGTACTCAAAGAGGTAGCCAGACTTAAGAACAGCTGAGCAAAACCCTTTAATGGAAAGTGCGACTCTCAGGCCAAAATCACCTACGTTGCCAGAGCGAGCAGGGGAAGTGGTGTGCAGGAGAAAATGGCGCTGGACCTTTGGCAGGCAGCTGGTTTTATTGGTTAAATGGGAGGAGTTGATGAAGGGGTTGGTCTTTCAGAGATTGGCTGGTGGATCCATCAATCCATTGTCTGCCAGCGTCTTGATTGGCTGTACTTTTCGTGGGCAAGCTGCCCTTTGCCTTGCCCCTTAGCCAGCACCATGACTGCGGGTAACTGAAGCCACACTCCCAGCCTGTCGCCATGACTGGTTGGCCATGATCGGCCATGCGGCCATGATCAGCCATGCAGCCTGGCTGAAGCCCTGCCCCCAGCCAGCCTAACACTTCCCAAACTTATTTGAACTTTCAACCTTGGGGACCACTGCTTCTAAATATTTTCCTAGAAAATCTATAAGCCTTTCTCAGGGCTAGTGAAATTGGACTTCGTTTTTCCTCAGTTGGCTTTAAGTGGGATACACAGAGTTTTGTCTGTGTCTTATTCCTGGTGGCCATAGAACTCATTCCCCCCTGTAATATTGTTTTTCATGCTCTCTACTCCTCTTGTGGTTCCAAGAAAATGGAGTCCATATCTGCTTCATTTTGGCTTCTTTTACTGGACCTTGTGAAGTGCCTTTCATAGGGTAATTAGTTTTGTGTCTATTGCATGAATGAATAAAATGCACAAAATACCAGAAATTAATATATTTTCTTTGTTGAAAGAACTTATTTGGTTCAAAATGCAGATGTAAATTATACTCAAACACAGTTGTTATTTAAAATTAAAGAGACTACATTTTTAGTTTTCGTTTGCATTTGAAATGTTTACTTTTGGGTTCTGTTGATGAGTAAACTATGGAAGACAATATTTTGGTTATTTCTGTCCTGACTGAATATACCACTAGGTCATGGAAACATCATTTTTCCTGTGTGGTTCTTCTCTTATAAAGTCAGACTTGGATATCCTTTATGCCTATACCCTTTCTTACTGGTTTGATAATTTTTTGGGGGGGGCTTATTCTGACTTATTATTGGTAGCAGTTTCACCGATTTCATTATTTGGTTTGCAAGTTCCTATATGGAATTTAATCACATGTGATATTATGTCCAATCTTTGATCTTTCTCTCCTTTGAATTATATAACATATTAAGCTATACCCTCTTCTGTCTTCCCCATGGGGACAGAAGAAAGTCTTTTCTGACTTTGTCCCACACTCTTTTCTGCATCATACAATTCACAATTCCCATGTATGGTTAAGTCGTATAGAAGTGTGTGTGTGAGAGAGAGAGAGAGAGAGAGAGAACAGAGAGATAGAAAGTAAAGAAAGAAAAGTCAGGGTGAGTTTGTTGAGAGAAATAGGCTAGCCATGAATCTAGGCAGTGATAGGAGCATGGAAATCTTGAGAAGTTCTGAGGTTTTTTCTAAAAGTGGTGGCTGTTTTTCTCATACACAGACTTCAACCTCATCTGTGTTCAAGTTTGTCTATTTGTTGCCTGGATGCCTTACCTCTGGAGCAGAAACTAGAATCCTTGTGAATTTAGAAGGCACTGTAGGAGTTTTATTAGCTTGAAACACTTATTTAAGAGCCTCTGATTAATCATAATTATTGTTTTAAAGTGAGTCTGAAGTTCTTTTATACTTGAAGCATATTTTCTTTTTTTTTCTGAGCCTCTTCAATTTCATGAAGAATATGTTATCTGAATTTGAATATGTTGAATTGGTACTGATGCTATGTTGATAATCATCATGCATAGAAGCAACAGGCATGGCAGGCACTTGTATTAAAAGTTTTATTATATATTATATTAAATTATTTGCATTTGGTATAAAGTGTCCTGAGAATTAGATCTGAATGTGTATAATTTTTTATTTTATTTTATTTTTTTAAAGAGAGAGAAGGACAGTGAGAGAGACAGAGAAAGAGAGAAACAACTTTAGTGAATTTTTCACATGGCCTTCGTTGCTCCAACACTTAGTTGTGTACGTGGTGCTGGGGTTTGAACCCGGGTCCTCATGCTTGCCAGGCAAGCGCCGAAACCACTGAGCCACCGCTCCAGCCCCCTTAATGTGTATAATAAAAGAACATCATGCTATCAAGAATAGTTATCATTTTCCAAGGTGACATCATGGTATTCAATTAAAATGGCAATATTTTGCATGATCTGACAGAATTTTATTGTCATGGCCACCATATAATATAGGGGAAAAAACTAACACTTAGCATCAGTGTAAAAACACTGAAATATTTAGAGCACATATTAGGTTTATTTCTAGAATGAACAATCACTATGATATTATCATAATGGGAAGAGTTATAAAGAAAAGAAATGCGTTTTTGACTGAATGCACAGGGAATGCTGGTGGTATTCATTAGAATGAAATAAGAGGAACAAAATTTCTACTTCTGTCCACTCCCCCATTAAATATCTTCTGTGTGTTCAGTTCTTCTTTGAGGTCAATATATGATCTTTGCTTTAATCCATTTTTAAAGCTTCCTTTGAAGTCAGTGGGAGCTTGTGCCTGAAAGAGAAGAAAGTGGCAGAGGATTGGGTGCCTGCTGGTGGAGAGGGACTAGCCTAATCATCACCAGAAAATAAAGTTATTGATTGCCCTCTTATGAATGGGTTTCACACCACAGTGACTTTTAAACTAGTCCGATTTATTTCCTACCAGTATAATGCTTTTTAAATGACCAAAAGCAGTGACTTATTATTTTTTTTCAAATGGTTGGGGAAAAATAATATTTATAAGAGGAAACAATTATTTTATCTTGATATGCTCACAAACATTGTTTTATTTAAGTGAATTTTCCAGATAAGTGAAACTAAAAAACTTGTATGTTTTACTTCAGGCAATTCAGCTTCTTTTTAAAATCTTTTTGAATAATTTGGAACAAAGTAGGAAGTTTATTATTTTTCATTTCTCCTGCCTCTTCTTTGGTGCTGTCAGTTGTCCACCATGATATAGTTTCTTTATTTCTACTGTTTTCTCCTGCCTGAAGAAGAAAGGAGGCCTCAGGTAGATCTATGTACCTTTTTCCTTCAGTATAAGGTACAAAGACTGTGTCTTCTCTCATTTTCTTTTTCTTGACCTCGTCTTGTCTCATTCCTTACTTCCAGTCCCTCTCTCTTTGGTCCTCCTCCTCCTTTTCCTTCCTCTTGGGTCCACTTCCATGATGTCATCCCCTTGGGAAAGCAGGGTGCCCCAGCAGTGTTTGGAATGTAAACTTTGGTGGCAGGCTTGAGCTCTCCTTCTCTGATTGGATGCAGACCTGGAATTCTCTCAGAATGTCAGACTCAACACTTGAAAACTAAACTTTGAGCTCTGGCCAAGAACTTTATTTTCAGTGTTTGTGGATGGGATCGATCACCTCTCTAGGTTTCGTTGAGCCTGAAAAATCTGTGAATTGTTCTTGATATATTTTCCTTGCAACTTCTAATCATGTTAAACGCTGTCACATCTACTTTAGAAATTTATGATTTGTCCATCTTCTCTACTCTTTCTGGCTGATTCTTCATCTAATTTTCATATCACATCTTGGCAATGACTACAGCTGCCTCCTCTCTTGTTGCTCAGTACAAACTTGTCTGTACACTGCTGTTGTCTTTCTAAAATTTGAAGCTGACCATGTCTTTCTCAGATTTAAAAACTCCTGCTAATCTCAGGTGAGTTTCTAAAACCTTTTATGATCTGATCTGATGTTCTAACTCCTTTTTCATCCTATCATTAGAAATGCACTTGGCAAATGTTTGTGTATCCTTCAAAATTAGGGGACTGTCTCTTCAATTAAACCCTTCCCCATGTCTTCAGGTATCATTTACCATTTCTCTGGGCTTCTCGCCCTCTGTTTTTTCCTCATTATGTACTTGGCCAGGTGATTTGCAATGGCTTGTTTTTGTATATCCCCTGCACCAGAATGAAAGCTCCTGGAGAGTGCATTTTATAATTATTTGTGTCAATCTCCATCCCAATACTCACCTCAGATTAGTTATAAATCAACACATACTTGGTGAATGAATGGTTGAGTGAAGATTTTGAGAGGTCTTTTTTGCTTACATTTAGAATGTAAGTTCTGTTTTATATTACTAAAGTAGATGGTTCAAACTTAATAAAAATGTTTAAATAGATTCTCAAGAGGCATATAGATAGGAAGGATATTAAAATTTTGCCTTTCATAAGGAAAAACAATATTGGCATACTGAGGGATGGCACAGCAGGAGGATAGGAAGTGCTGATCTTTGGTGATGTCCCTAAACTCTTCCATCAGCTCCATAATTACTAGAGTCCTTTTTACACAAGAAAGGCAGTTCCCTCTCATTAAAACCACTGAAGTCAGGTGAAGTTATCTACTTCACGTTTCCACTTTTCAAGATTTCTGATAAAAGTTCACTTAAGACACTTTTACAAAAGACTTTTTTCTTTTTCTTAGAGTTTTTAGCAGTCTTTATAAACAAACAAACAAAAAAATCCCCAAAGTATTCAATTTAGAAAATAATAATTAAGTGGGAGAAACATGAATTCAGAGTACCTAATCTATGTTAGGAACAAGGAACTTTTTAAGCAATATACAAAATATCAATAAGATCTTCCTTATGAAAAGAAACTTGTTTCTAATTTTAGCAATATTTCTGGGCACTGGTGGAGAGAGAAAATTATTTATAGAGGTAATTTAAAATTGAGTAGGAACATCTGACTTTGTTCATTAAATACAAGAAGGAAAGTGTGCTTTGGTTCCATTGTGGGCCACTAAAGGAGACAGGGGTGGGGGTGAGGGAAGTAGAGTAGTGGGGGAATGAAGAGACAAAGTCAAGTTTCTGTTAAAGGAAAGGCTGAGAGGGGAGATGAAGCTCAAAAGAAGTGTCTAGCATCTTGTGCTTCCTTGGTCATTCTGATGCCAGTGATGTGGATGTCGGGTTCGTGTCCTCTCGGAGTCGAAGAATGAAATGAGGGACACCGAGGCAAGCGTAGTAGACAAATTTTATTATAGAAAGCAAAGCACAGGGAAAAGAGCAGATTTCCCCCAGAGTGGGGGAAGGGGACAGAGCCGACAAGGCAGTGAGCTTTGCCCTTTTTATATGACGTCCTCTCCTGGATTGGTCACTGCTTCCCTGCCCCTGTACCTAGGACACAGGTGCAGGTGCAGGGAATTCTGGTCCAGTCTTTGATCCATGCCTTAGGCTCTTTGATCCATGCCTTAGGTGCCAATAGAAAGAATGTGGTTCCTTGCTTAGCAGCAGGGAGTGTCTGCATCTGGGCCTATCTTGTCAGACCCTCATCATTGGGGGATGTCTTTGCCCTCTCAGGAAAAATGACCAGTTAATTTTCTCCTTATCAACCCACATTGTTTTGCCTTCACTGAACTGCCTAACTTTTTCTGCCTCAATTCCTTCAGTTCTTCATAAACCTTCTGTTTGAGGTCTTTGCTTCATTGTGTCCTTCCCCCCCTTCTTTTCACTTCATCTCATTTGACTCAAATCATCCTGCAATGGCATGTCTGCACAAGGCATCTCAGATTCTTCTTTCAGTTTCAAATCAGTCTTTCTCCTGGTCTCTGCTTTCAGGCCTCCACTTGCCCCAGGACTAGGGTCCCACTCATTGTGTGATCTCATCTCTTCTGTTTCTTTGCCCAGATGAATGAAAAATTCTAACTGCTGATGTGCAGCAAAGTGGAGTCCTAGTTTACATTTGGTGTGTTATTTCACTTTTTGAATCTCAGTACTTTTATTTTGTGCGTGAAAAGGAGAATTAGCAATACATATCTTACAAAATTGTGAGTCACTCGGCAAGTTCTCAGCAAGCATTCATTTACCCTTCCTTGCTTTGCTTCCTGCCCCCCACCTTATGGTGCTGAGAATTGATACCAGGGCATTGCTCATGCTTGTCAGCTGCTCTACCACTGAGCTGCATTCCCAGTCTCCTCTTTTGCCTTTTTTTTTTTTTTTTTTTTAAGAGAGAAGGACAGTGAGAGAGAGAGACCCTAGAGAATCAATTTTTATTGAGTTTTTCACATGTCTTTCATTGCTCTGACACTTGTGTAAGTGGGTGCTGGAGTTTGAACCGTGTACTTGCACATGCTGGGCAAGCACCGTAACCACCAAGCCACTGCTCCAGCCCTCCTCCTTTGCTTTTTGCTGCTATTCCCATTCCTTCATTTCTCTGCTGATACCAGTCCTCTCACTAACTAAGCTGTCTTCTGGGATTTGCCTCTGGAATTCTGCCTGGAGTTAGCCCCTGTGTCTGAGTATAGGTAGGGTTTCAGAGGAAAACTCCGATTGAGGACCAGCTTTAGAATCGGACATCACAGATTCACATTATAGACCTACCATGTAATCGCTGTGTGAGCTTTGGACAAATTGCATACACTTTGTGACTTAATTTCCTAACAATAAATTTCTCCACTTCTTAGAGTTAGAATTAGAATTAAATGAACTACCTGAAAAGAGTAGTGTGGTACCCAACACATTGTAAGTGTTCAACAAATGCTAGCTATTTTTATTAGATACTTAAATTTAGAAAATTTGTTGAGTGTTTTACGGTTAATGACACAATGTCCTCAATGTTCCAGCCTCATATTCTCATCTCAGAAGGAAAGCTTGACAGGTTTCTAGTGCCTGTTACAGTAGTGTCTCCTGAGTAGGCCCTTGATAGATGCTTACTGAGTTTCACCACCTGTGGTGGAGTACAAGTGTGGAAGTGTGTGGTATCTTTGTTTTTTGTGAGAGAGAAGCCATAGCAACAGGAAGAAATGCCAAGTAAGAAGGGAAGGATGCCATGATCTGGATATGGTTGCCTGGAACAGGAAAAAGGTGGTAGCAGCTGGGCTGAGGAGAGTGGACTGACAAAGGGTGCTGCTGCCACCACCTGCTTACTTTTGGTATCTTCACTGGTTACACTCCTCACCAGCTCTGAAATTTCTCAGAGCATCAGAACCCTACACCCTGAATTTTAAAAGAACCCCCCAAAAGAAAAACAAACAAACAAACAAAAAAATCCACTCTGAAACCATTTCACAAAGTGTCATGCTTCATTCTAGAACTGTAAGTAGGATTTTGAGATTCTAGTTAGGAGGACAGATTTCAAGGTTTATTTAATTTTTGTTTTTTCAGTAAAAGATAATAAGAGAGGCTGAAGATGAAACTACAAGCACCAACTAAATGTTACTTAGGTATGCAAAAGAAAAATGGTCTTAAAGCAACTTTAAAAAATACTTATTATTTAACAATTTTTCAAAAGTAATATAACATACTTGCCACAGGAATAGATCAGTGTTCTTTAATGGGAAAAAAGGCAGGAGTGTGTGTGTGTGTGTGTGTGTGTGTGTGTGTGCGTGTGCGCGCGCGCGTGTGTGCATAAAGGTTCTATATTACTTCCTATTCTACTCTAAAGATGTGGATGAATTATCTTTCAAGGGAGTGTATTATTTTCTAGAATGATTTAGTTTCTGAAACCTATAATTTATCACATAATGCTGAGGCTGAGCAGACTATCTAAATTTGACCAGTCCCAGTAAATCCAGTATGCTTGCCTGGTGACATTATGGTGTAGTTATATGACATTTGACATATAAAAACTCAACCAAGAGCATTTGAAAAGAAGTTTAAATTTCATATGCCAGTTCACACAATAAGCCTAGGGCAGCTCCAAGAATTCCCTGGGGATGAGGAGTATGCTTTTGTTTTTGCTTGGTTAATCTCAGCTCCCTTGAGCTTCCCATTGCAGGGCATCTCTTTGAGCTGAAGGTGATTCTGATGTTTAAACATGGGCCTGAGAGAAGTCAAATTTTTCATCTATTGCTTAACCAAGAAAGAATCATTGTCTGTTTCAGTCATGTAGGAAAAGAATGTTATTGAGAGGCCAAGCATTGATCTCTAATGTGGCACTTCCTTAAAGATTTTCATGTATGATTTTCCAAATGAGATTTTTACCTTGAGAACGTGCAGATTGGTGAAATGTAGCGCCTCGTTACACCATTAGTTGCCTTTTCATATCAGCTAGTCTGTACCCCCTCCCCCAGACCATGTTCTTTTCTTTTGCCATCTGGCATGTGAGTGAGCAGAGAAAGGCTTTTGAAGGGCTGGTTCATGATCAGGAAAGAGCTACCAGCAATGTGGTGTTCAGTTCTGAAATTAGGTGCACTTGCTTAGGAGTTAATACCTCCTAACCAAAGGATCAGGTTTGGGGAAATGCTATGAAGGAACAAAATCCCTTAACTTGTGAAATAAGGGTATAGGCCCAATAGGAATCTTTGATCATTGCTTTCTCTTCTTGCTAGAATAGGGAAAGAGGGTTTTCTTTCTATAGTAGGTTAATTCTCATCATACCAGAGCAATAGGAAGACTCTCTAGGGTACAGATTTAGTTTCTTGCATTGCCCTAATTTGAAAGTATTCAGGATATTTTTAATTCATTAGAAAAATTCTCATGGTGGAGTAGGGAGTAAAACTTGGGAAATTCCAAGATTGTCACCTCATGTTTTATTACTGTTGCCTAGTGATATGGGGAAGAGAAAAGCAAAGGCTAGCTGATAATGGTTTCCTACATGAAGTCAGATAATCATAGAATTTTGATAATAGAAGGGACCAAAATCCTATTTCTTATGTTGGATGTGTGAAATTATTTAAGGTGAAAATATGTGCTGAAGGTAGGACCAGAACCTCAGTTTCCTGGCCCCAGGCTGGTTTACCATATGCTATTACAATGTCTGAGGAACTGGTTTTGCCTGTTTTGCAATAATATGGGCCTCACCCTTGAAAGAGCTCTATGAAAAGGGGAGAGCAAAGTTCATATTATTATTACTTTGTTTTGATTTTAGGGAGTGTGATTGTTACTGGCAAAGTGCAAGTACAAGTGAGCATTAACTCTGAAAACATTTTTTGCTTGTGTTGCTGGAGTGAAGAAGGATTGGAATATGGTGGGTTAGGATGGGTACAGGAGTAAAAACTTATTCCACTTATGGTGATAGATAGAATTAATGGGGGTTTATGAATATTCCATGCTTTGATTGGTTTGACATTAGGGAGATCTGCAAGTAGCAAGAGTGAAATGATAAATTACTCTAGAATCCTTTCTCAGTACTTTACGTGTCATGATGCTATCATTGGTCTTGCTTTGATATCACCTATAATAAGATTCCTGTAGCCTTATAACACCCCGGAAAGAAAGTGTGGGCCTAAGGAATATTTTCTTAGGGGCAAAATCAGTAGCTATTATCTAAGATTGAAAGCATTTATTTAAATATTTACTTTAATTCAAGCTTTGAAGTCCTAGAGTTCAAGTGTAATGGCCATAAAAGCAGATGTGTTCTTCTCCTTTATCTTTTGATGGTGTTGGTATGAATGAAGTTGTATTTAATTAAGATTGTCATTATTTTTTACTTGCAATTATTAGTATTTATTTTAATTGACATTTAAAACTGTACCTATTTATGAGGTGCTATGTGCTATTTCAATACATGTGTACATTATATAATGTTCAAATCTCATTAAACATTTACCATTTCTTCTTCTTATTTTTATTTTTTAAAGAGAGAGGGACAGTGAGAAAGAAAAAAAGAGAATCAACTTTATTTAGTTTTCCATCTGGACTGTGTTACTCCAATATTTCGTTTTGTGTGTGTGGTGCTGGGGTTCGAACCTGCGTCCTTGCACATGCCAGGCAAGCACTGCAACCACTGAGCCACCATTCCAGCCCTCATTTATCATTTATTTATGGCAAATCATTCATAATTCTTTCTTTTGGCTTTAAAAAAGATACAGTGTGTTGTTCTTATTTGTAGTCACCCTATTGTGCAATAAGCCACCAGAACTTCTAACTACAATTTTGTACCCATTAAACTTTTCCCATTCCGTCTTACCTCCCTACTGTCCCAGTCTCTGACAACCATATCTTAACTCACAACTTCCATGAGATGGCCTCTGTTTT
Source organism: Aplodontia rufa (assembly GCA_004027875.1). Taxonomy (NCBI): domain Eukaryota; kingdom Metazoa; phylum Chordata; class Mammalia; order Rodentia; family Aplodontiidae; genus Aplodontia; species Aplodontia rufa. Next base: position 85,830 of record PVKS010002182.1, read on the forward strand.
TTAAATGTTGGTTTGCTACTCCTGTAGCATTTGCTATACCCTGAGGGCCTAACTTTTGTCCCTCTTTCTCTGTACTGTAACTGTAGGTCTATAGCTGTCAGATGTTCTGCTTTACTCATGCCATCTGTAAATGAGTAAGAGAGAGCAGAAAAGAGAGGTCAAGGGCTGGAGCGGTGGCTCAGCGGTTTCGGCGCTTGCCTGGCAAGCACGAGGACCCAGATTCAAACCCCAGCACCACGTACACAACTGAGTGTTGGAGCAACTAAGACCATGTGAAAAACTAAATAAAGTTGTTTCTCTCTTTCTCTGTCTCTCTCACTGTCCCTCTCTCTTAAAAAAAAAAAAGAGAGAGAGGTCAAAAGAAGGAGCTGGTTGAGGTAAGGGTATGATGAGCAAGGGGAGAGAGAGAGAGAGAGCAAGGGAGCACCTGAGAGTACAAGGAGGACAGAAGGAGGGGAAAAGAAAGAGAATATCTGTTTGAAAGTAGGAAAAGATTTAAAAGGAAACTTACTTTCTACTGGATTAGGTTAATCTGTGATCTAGGAGTTGACCCCATTATTCAACAATGTCCCTGAAAATGAAGATAATACATTTTGGCTAAATTTTAAAGACAGAAACATATACTAGTTTTTAAGACATACCATAGGAGGACTTTGGCTGTATTCTAGAATATCATTAAAGAGCAGAAGCTATCTTAAAAATTCTAACTTAAGACATAGAAAACATGTATGTTTCGTTTTTCTTTTCCCAGAAAGAGAAACTGAACTACAATGATGTTAAGAGACTTTGCTAGAGGTCACCAGCTAGTCATAGGCAAAACAGGGATTAGACACAATTCTTCTGTTGACTTGTATTCTACGTGCTTTCTACTGTACCCTGGACACATATCTGTACATCACATGACATCAAATGTTGGACACGACTCAAAAAAAAAAGAGGACTGATTGGAATTGGAATTGAGTTTGAGGTTAAGGGAGGAGAGGCTGACATGTCTGCAGTAGGAAGTGATGGAGGTGTAAATTTAGGGTCTCAATCCCAGAAGAGGAATCTGGTGAGAAAAGATACTCACTTGTTTCAGGAATAAATAACCTTTAGTTTGTGATGGGAGAAACAATGAATACCAAATCTTCTAGCCAAAGGAATGTAAGTGTACATGGCTGATATCATTTATATCTTGACTTATGTTGCTGGGAGGAGTATTAAGAGAGCTGCATAAGGCATCTTGGTGAGGGTGTTTGGGAAGGAACTGTAGAAAAAGAAAATACTGAAAATGTCTGAGATTTATCATATTGACTCTCCAGTCTTTACCCTTTGCCCTTTTCCTGCCAGCTGTATGCAGATAAGTGGAAGGTATTCAACTCTGTAGGGCAGCAGCTCATACACAAAGAGCTTATTATAGATGTTGTCATTGATTGACAACAACAAAAGTATGATTCATGGGGCTGCAATGGCTCAGCAGTAGAGCACTTGCCTGGCATGCATGAAGACCGGGGTTTGAATCCCAGCACCACATACACAGCTAAGTGTTGGAAAAAAATAAATAAAATTGATAAATAAATAAAATTGATTCTCTCTTAAAAGAAATGTATGATTCATAGAGAAAGATCTACCCACATTTCAGACTTGAAGCCAACCCATATAAATATTTGTGGAATTTCCTCTTAACCTTTGTCTATGTATATTTACACAAGCAAACACAAAAATTATTTTTATACAAATACGATCATACTATACATTTTCAAAATCTCCTTCATTTAAAATTTAAGTCACTTTTACTGAACCCAAGAATCAAAGAGACAGGTGACAAACTAATTTTCACCCTTTTTAAGCTTTACTTTTATCAGTCTGCTGAATTTAAGTATAATAATTTATACTAATAAACCACATTTTAAATATATGCTTTAATGAATTTTGACAAATATAAAGAACTCTTAGTCAGCCATGATGGCACATGCCAGTAATCCCAGCAACTTGGGAGGTTGAGACAGGAGGATTGCAAGTTTGAGGCCAGCCTCAGCAACTTAATGAGGCACTAAGCAACTTAGTGAGACCCTGTCTCAAAATAAAAAATAGGAAGGGCTAGAGATATGGCTCAGTGGTGTAGCACCCTCGGGTTAAATTTCCAGTATGGGTTGGGAGGAAGAACTCTTATAATTCAGTTATATGAAAACAACCTGATGAAAATGGGCAAAAGATTTGAAAAGACTCTTTATGAAAGAAGATATTTGTGCATTTGGTCCTATCAGTTCTTGCTTCTTATTTTTTGAAAATCTGTGAAGAGTTTGTGATTATTATATCTATCTAATGAATTGACTCTATTATCATTATCCTACATCCCTTTTGCTCCTTGCTATTATTCTTTGTTTTGAAGTCCATTTGTTGGATGTTGGTATACACTCTCTAGGTTTCTTGTTATATACTATGTTTTTTATTCTATTCTTTTACTTTTAATCTGTGTCTTTATATTGAAAGTGAGTTTCTTGCCAGGTGTGGTGGCACATACCTATGATCCCAGTGGCTTGACAGGCCAAGATAGGAGAATTGCAAGTTCAAAGCAAGTCCCAGAAACTTAGCAAAGACCTAAGCAGCTTAGTGAGACCCTGACTCAAAATAAAAAATAAAATAAGATCTGGGGATGTGGCTCAGTGATTAAGTGTCTTTGGGTTTAATCCCTGGTACCAAAAAAAAAAAAAAGAGTTTTTTAAAGACAGAATGCATGTGGTCTTGTTTTTTAATCCTGCAATCTGTACCTTTTGATTATAATGTTTAGCCATTTTATTTTTTGTGTAATTATTGATGTGGTTAGATATAAATGTATTACCTTCCTATTTTTTCTGTTCTATTTATTCTTTGTTCTTTTCTTGATTTCTTTTGAATTGAGTATTTATTATTATTTTATTTTAATACTACTTAGTGTTGAGTGTTTATTATTATTTATCAACTCTATCTCTTCTCTATTTGCCGTACCACTTTATTTCTCTAAGGTTTACAATGCATCTGTAACTTATCACAGTTTGTCTTCAAACAATATTACACCATTTCATGTATAATGCAAGAATTTAACAACCTTCAATTTCTTCCCTCCCAGCTTTGTGCTATTGTTCTCATACAGTTTATTACTATACATGTTGTAAATTCTATAACACATTGCTAATATTTTGCTTTAAATAGACAATTTCTCTTAAAGTCATGTTTAATGTGAAAAACATGTATTCATATATATTAGGCCTTCTGTGTCTGTGGACTCAAAATCCACAGATGCAACCAACTGCAGACTGTAAATATCTGGGAATAAATTGCATCTTTAATAAACATTTACACATTTTTTTCTTACACTATTCCCTAAGTAATACATATATTTTCCTCTTTTTTGGTTTAATAAGCAGCCAGGTATATAAAAAGCTTAGTTAGTGTTTCTAACAATACTTTTAGCTAACTAAATATTGTTCTTAATATCATTTGTAAATATTGTGGTGTACTTTAGTTTCTGAACCAAGCAAGGACATTTTATCATTGTCATTATACTTATTATTAGAAATTATATAAAGCAAGCAAAAAATGCCAGAAGGCTATACAGGAAAAGAATAACATTGATTTTCTTGGACAGTAGGATTTTAAATAGTAATTCTTTCTTTTTGATTTTTTCCATTTTTTTAATGTAGTTATCATACCATATATATAATGTATATATATGTGTATGCAAAATATATTTTTTTCAACAAATGGTGCTGGAAAAACTGGACATAATATGAAAAAAATGAAACACAGACCTTACACCCTTCACAAAAATTAACTCCAACTGGATCGCTGACTAAAATGTGAAATACAAGACTGTAAAACTCCTAGAAGACTATTTAGTAGAAAACCTAGATGTCTTTGGATATGATAATGATTTTTTAGGTATAACACCAAAGGCATATTCTATGAAAGAATTGATGAGATAAACTTCATTAAAATTATAATTTTCTGCTCTGCAAATGATACTGTCAAGGGGCTGCAGTGGTGGCTCAGCAGTTATGGCCTTTGCCTGACATGCTCAAGGACGCGGGTTCCTACCCTAGCAGCATATATACAATGAAATGTCAGAACAACAAAAGCCACATGAAGAACTAAATAAAAATTGATTCTTTTTCTCTCTCATTGTTCCTCTCTCTCTTTAAAGAAAAGGGAAAAAAAAAGACACTATCAAGAGAATGGGAAGATAAGTCATAGACTTGAAGACATATTACCAAAAACATGTCTAAAGAAGGACTTATCCCAAATATACAAGGAACACTTAAAACTCAATAGGAAAATGAACAATCCAATTTTAAAAGCTAGCAAAAGACCTATATTGACAACTCACTAAAAGATATACAAGTAATCATATGAAAAGATACTTCAAAAAGAAAGAAAGAAAAGATACTTCATATTACATATTATCAAGGAAATGCAAATTAATACAGGTCAAGCATCCCTAATTTTAAAATCTGAAATCTGAAATACTCCAAAATCTGAAACTTTCTGTATGCGAATGTGATTTTACAAGTAGAAAAATCCACACCTGACCTTATGTGACAGATGTATTCAAAATGCAGTGCACTAAAAATATTGTATGAAATTACATGTACATGGAAACAATCATATTTCTAAGTGAAAAAAGCCAATTTGAAAAGGGTATATACTGTATGACTCCAAGTATACAGTATGTATGTACATGTACAAGCTATGTGTATAACGTGTATGAAAGTGAAATGAATTTCATATTTAAACTTGGGTCCCGTCGCTGAGATCTCTCTCTCTCTCTCTCTCTCTATCTATATATATATATGTACGTATGTATGTATGTATTCAAAAAATTTTAAATTTACAAAGTCTAAAACTTCTGGCCCAAACATTTTAGATAAGGGCTACTTAACCTGTATAACAATAAGATAATACCAAAACTCAAATCATTTGATGTCAATACATCAAATGCTGGCAAAGATATGAGACAACAAGAACTCTCATTCATTGCCACTTTGGAAGACACTTCATTAGTTTTCTTGTAAGCCAAATATACTCTTATACAATCTAGCAGGGAGACTCTTGATATTTACCCAAAGAGATTGAAAGCTCATGTCCATATAAGACCACACAGATATTTATAGTAGTTTTGTTCATAATTGCCCAAACCTGGAGGCAATCAAGATGTGTGTCAACAGGTGAATTGACAAATAAACCATGGTACATCCAGACAATGGAGTATTATTCAGTGCCAAAATAATTGAGATATTAAGCCATGAAAAGATACGAGGAACCTTAAATGTACATTACTGAGCAAAAGAAGCCAATCTGAAAAGGCTACATACTGTGTGATTCCAACTATATAATGTTCAGGAAAAGAAAACACTGTGGAGACAATAAAAGGATGATTGGTTTCTAGGAGCTAAGAGGGAGAGAGGAATGAATAGGCAGAATATTGAGTACTTTTAGGGCAGGGAAAATGGGCTGTTTGATACCGTAATGATGGAGACATATTATTTACACATTTGCCAAAAACCCATAGGATGTACAAGATCAAGAATGTAAAATATAGATTTTGAGTATAATGATGTACAGTGTAGGTTTGCTGATTATTATAAATGTACTGCTCTAGTATGGGCTTTGGATAGTAGGGCAGGTTGTGCCTATGAGGCAGGAGGGAATGTATGGGAAATCATTTATGTCCACTGCAAAATTGTACCTTCTGTTCAATTAAGAGGAAAGATTATAATAGGAAGAGAGTTAAGGACAAATACAAGTTCTAGTTCTCTTATTGGCTATTCTTATTTCTGGAAATGACCAGTAATGATTTAAAAAATGAAATACCTCACCTAAAATTATACTATAGTAACAAAAATAACTGTAGTAACAAAAACAGCATAGTATTGATATCATAATAGGCAGGAAGACCAATGGAATAGAATAGAAGATGTTGAGACTAACCCACAAGTATTTAACCATCTGATATTCAACAAAGGGGGCAAAAATACAGCTTGGAGGAAAAGCAGCCTGTCCAACAAATGGTGCTAGACAAACTGGACAGCCATTGCAGACATTTGAAATTAGGTACTTATCTTTCACCAAAAATCAAATTGAAATGGATCAAAGAAATAGGAATTAAACCAGCAACCATGCAATTATTAGAAAACAAAATAGGATCAACACTACACCATATTGATGTAGGCTCCTTTTTCCTTAACAAGACTCCTGTAGCCCAAGAGTGAAAACCAAGAATTAATGCATGGGATGCCATTAAACTGAAAAGCTTCAGCACAACTAAGGAATTAGTCAAGAGTGTCAAGAGAGAACCTACAGAATGGGAGAATATCATGGCCTGCTACCTTTCTGACAGGGGGCTAATATTCAGAATATACAAAGAATGCAAAAAAACTTATCACCAAAATACAAACACTTGGGCTGGAGTGGTGGTTCAGCAGTTATGGCGCTTGCCTGGTATGCACGAGTACGTGGGTTTGAACCCCAGAACCACGTATACAGACTCAGAACAATGAAAGTTACATGAAAAACTAAATAAAAATTGATTCTCTCTATGTCCATCTCTCTCTTAAAAAACAAAACAAAATAAAACAACAACAACACAACAACAACAAAAACCTCACATACACCCCAATCAATAAATGGACTATGGAATTAAACTTCCTCAATGGAGGAAGTTCAAAAAGCCAAAAGATATATGAGAAAAATGTTTAATATCACTAGCTACCAGAGAAATGCAAATCAAAAGTGCACTGAGATTCTACTTCATTCCAGTCAGAATGGCAAAAATAAAGAATACAAAAAATAATGGATGCTAGAGGGGTTTGGGGAAGAAAGGAACACTAACACACTGTTGGTGGGACTGAATACTGGTATAGACACTCTGGAAAGCAGCATGGAGACTCCTCAAACAATTAGGGATGGAGCCACTGTTTGACCCAGCTATCCCACTCCTGGGTATTTTCCCAGAAGAGCTAGAAACAGCTTATTACAGAGATACAGCCATATCAATGTTTATAGCAGCTCAATTTACAATAGAAAAATTATAGAAATAGTCTAGATGTCCTTCATTAGATGAATGGATCAAAAAATGTGAGACACACACACACACACACACACACACACACACACACACACTAGAGTTCTACTCAGCTATTAGAAAGAATGATATCATGGCTTTTGCCATGGAAATGGATGGAAATGGAAAAAATCATGCTGAGTGAAACAAGCCAAACCCAGAGACTTAAGAGTCAAATGCTTTCTCTCATGTGTGGAAGCCAGAGTAAAACCTAAGTCAGGATGAAAGTTAGTCAAGTTTATTCAATAGACCCTCCAAATCTGAAATAACACATAAGCTGTGAGGACTATAACTATGAAGGTATGAAGTGGGTAAGGGAAAGAGGGAGGGAGGAGAAGGAGGGAAAAGTGGGCTGTTCAATACTGTACAATTGCCTCTCAAGAGAACCTCAAATGCACCAAGGAAGATGTATAAATCTGGTAACTTCATTGTTTAAATTGGATGTATATGGTCATTTATATCTGTAATTTGTGGGAACTACAGAGGAGTCATGAGATTGGGGAGTGGAGGAAGTGGGGACAAGGTTTGGGTTTAAGCAACTTTGTCAATACACGTATGCTTTGAATGTGAACCAATGAATCCTTTTATTATGCAAGACAATGCCGAACCAACCAATAAAAAAGTGATTTAAAAAGAAGAAAGAACTCTCTCTAAAGAAATATATACATTCATAAATAACTTCATATTTGCCATGTGTTTACTGTTATTTATTTCAACTCTAATTGGCAAAGTTAAGTATATGAATAAATAATAAAATGAGGTCTGGGAATTAAATGGAAAGGAAAATCTTTTAAATTGAAAGGAAATAATGTAGATAATGTCTATCTTCAACCTGATTGCCTGGGCTCTTATTACTATATCCTTAAAATCAATAATAACTGGCAAAGGCTCTCACTTAGAGTCACACTAAATGATTATATTTAAAAGAGTGCATGAATTTTGCTTTCTAAAGTATGAAATAATTGATAGCTGGTACTATTTCATTCATTAAGGTAAGATTTAAATAGTACACAAAATTGAAAGCCATTTGGTAGTGGTCTTTCAGGAGGAATTTTTCTGATACTTTTCTTCCAAGGTCATTTTCTACCTTCATCATTGATAAAGTTTTCAAGGCATCCATGAGAGTGTTGTATATAAGGGATATTCTCTGCTCATTGGAGGCAAATTTTTTATACTTCCAAAGATTTAGGATTCCAAAGAAGAATGGAAAGCATGTTAATAACATTAGGGAGATGACTCCAAACCTAGGACCATGGGATGGAGTAGAGTGTGGTTGTGCAGGATATTTCTTGTACTTATACAGGTTTAGATGGAACATCAGAGTGGAGAGTATCAGGAAGAGCAAAGTGTTGGAGCTTAGGAAATGTGGGGTCACTGATGCACCATGGCAAACAGACCAAAATGCAATCAAATTCTTGGGAGAAATTTATATTCACATTATGGGATAGTTTTTCTTTCCCTTTCTACACTGGAATGCACACAAACACACATAGACACACTCACAGTTGCCCCTGAATGTAGCTTTGCCATATTTGTGACATGTGTTTGTTTTTGCTTGATTGACATTTGGATCCTTTCCTAGTCAAAAGAAACATAGTTTTTTCTTAATTTTTGTTCTAGCATTTAATGGAGAACTAATTCCCAACCTGTATATATGGATTTATTTTTATTCTGAAGACTGTATCATTTATCATCCTTAGAAACTAAAGGAAAAGAAGGCACAAGACCACAGTCTTTGAAAAATTGTTGGACAAAACAATTTGTGGGTGTAAAAATTATGTCTGCTAAGTAGCAACATTTATTATAGTGAAGAAATGGCCAAATGACTGTAGTTATTCAATAGAAAATTATATTGTTCTGGGATGGGAGTAGAGCAAGAATGATGGGGAGGGGGAGAAATAAAAATAAATAAAAAGGAACCCATTTTTCTTTTTCACTTACCTCTTGAGTTTGTATGTGAAATGTGACAAATTTCACTCCAGACTAACTGCAATCCAATACTAAGGTGTTTGTGGTCTTGGCTTGCCAGTTTTATGATGTTTAGCTTTTGTCACCCTGTCAAGAGCAGATGATTTCTTTTCCTATGAAGTGTGTTCTTGGAAACTAGTTGACTTGGGGGTTGTCTACCTATCAGTGATTCCTCTTTTTTCTGAAACCTGAATTCTTTTTGGCATCCATCCTTCTCTGGTACGGAGCAGCTGCTTCTAGCCATGTTTACCCCATCCTTTGATGCAGGTATGGGACTAATTGATCAGTCTAGTCTTCCCCCCGAGTGACTGGTTCAGAAATGAGTATGTGCTCAATGTTTATAGCAGTGCAACTCACTATGGCCAAGACATGGAACCAGTTAGTGCCTATCAGTAGATAAACGGATTAAGAAAATGTGACATACACACACATAAATAAAGTTTTTCTCAGTCATAAGGAAGAAATAAATTATGGAATTTTCCAGTAAATGAATGGAACTGGAGAATATCATGCTGAGTGAAAGAAGCCAGACTCAAAACCAGAATTGAATGTTTTCTCACATATGTGGAAACTAGAATAAAGTAAGGGAGAAAAATGGGCATGGGGTGGATATCATAAAGCTATAGGGAAGATCAATAACATAAAAGGAAATTAGGTGAGAGAGAAGGAAGACAGGAAAGAGGAAGAGATGCAGAATTATTTTGACAAAATTATACTATGTGGATGTATTGGTATACTACAGTGAATTCCACCCTTAGGTATATCAATAAAGCACCAATTAAAAAAATAAATGAGGGGCTGGGCTCATAGCTCAGTGGTAAAGCATTTGCCTAGCATATGTGAGGCACTGGGTTTTACCCTCAGCACCACACAAAAATAAATAAATAAAATAAAGGTATTGTGTCCATCTATAACTAAAAAATGTAAAAAATAAACAAGCAAAAGCAATATCAGTAGAATACAGAAAGAGGAATGGGGGAGGAGGAAGGGAGGGAGAACAGGTGCATCAGGGACTGAAATGAAGTAAATTAAACTCCATTCCTGTACGATTATATCTGAATGAACCCAACTATTTTATATAACTGTACTGCACAATAAAAGCAAATAAAACAGAAACGAGTATGCTGAAATTTGGGCCAATAACAAAGAAGGAAAGGTATTCTGGGGATTTCTGGGAAAGTTTGTTCCTCACTCATGGGAAGAGTTTCAAGAACTGAAATCTCTCTTTTCCTCTAGAGCTTTTATGTGTAGATGTGAGACTGAACTTCTGATGCTGTCTTGTTGGCAGCCTGAGGGTGAGGCTCAGAAGAGGGCAAAATTAATAGATTTCCAGAGAAACCAAGTCAGGGGTAGTAGATTAGGTTCATTACGGAACCTACCCATATGCTAGGTTTCCAGGTACATGAGCCAATACATGTTCTCATTGTTAAGCTTGTTTGACAAGTGTGTCTGCTGTGACTTGCAGCATAAAATGTTCTAACTTGTTTAAAACAAACAAAACTTTCTCTAATTTTGGATGGGTGGAAAATGGAAACTAGGAACAGAGGAAGATAATTTGGCAGGTATGAGAGTAAAACAGTTGTCTCCTAAGACCACTGCTTCTCAAAATTTTAGAATTCCCCAAAGAACTGACTTTTTAAAACAAATTCCTGGGGCTCAGTCCGAGAGCTTCCAATTTAATAGCTCTGGGTGGGGCCTGGGAATTTTATTTATATTTAGTCCCCCAGTGGTGCTTATGCTGCTGATCTAGGGAGCACACTTTGAGAACCACTAACTTAAGCTTCTAAGAATTCTAAGCTGCTTTGTGTACCAAGATAGCCAATGGTGGTAGACAGATCCATGGTGTCAAAAAATGATCTCTAACTGTTCACTGGAGGAGCTGTGAAGCCCTTCAAAGCAGGTTGGACAAGTAAAATCATATAATGGGATAAGTTATCAAAATACTTTTTATTAATATATTGTTAGTGTGTGAATGTGTAATGACAAATCCCTTCAATATGTATAATGATAATGCACCAATAAAAATTTAAAATAAACTATTCTTTAAAATTTTATATATGTATATTTTATTTTTTTAAATTTTAATGAAAGTATAGTGTCTGAATTGATATTTATTGTCCAGAAACACCTGATAGATTTTTTTCCCATCCTTTCGCCCTTAATCTGCGGATATAATTGGATGTAAGGTGGGTCTTCTGTAAGAAGCATATTGTTGGATTTTGTCTTTTGAGCCAATCTGCTAATCTTTGTCTTTTGATTGGTACATTGAGACTATTCACATTCAGTGTTAGGAGAGTTATATGGTTGTGGTTCATAGTTATTTTGTTTCATTAGTAAGTTCTGTGCTGTCTTGATTGTTTATTGTTAGCATATATTTTTATTGAATTTCCTCTGTGGGTTTTGAGGATTATTTCCTTGTTTTTTCTGGAGTTTATCTTTGAGGGTTCTTTGTAATGCTGGTTGTCTGTTAATGAATGCTGCAAGTTTAATTTATCATGAAAAGTTCTTATTTCCCCATCCAATTTGAAGTTGAGTTTTACTGGGTATAGTATTCTTGGCTGCATGTTGTGGTCATTCAGACATTGAAAGATCTCCTTTTAGGATCTTCTTCTAGAACCTAGCTGAAAAGTTAAAGGTGATTCTTACTGGTTTGCCTCTGAATGTGATTTGGCATTTCTCTCTTGCAGCTTTCGATATTATTTCCTAGATTTCCCTGTTGTACATTTTGAATATGATATGTCTCAGTGAGCTTCTGATTTGATTAGGTCTATTGGGTGTCCTGTAAGCTTCCTGAATGACATGTCAGATTCTATTTTTATATGGGAAAATTTTTCTTTAACTATTTTGTTGAGAATGTTCCTTATAACATTCATTTGTGTTTCGATTTCTTCCTGTATCCCAAGTACTCTTAGATTGTTTCTTCTAGTTTCATCCTAGACATTTTGAAAATTCTGCTTGTGTTCTGTGAATTTTTTTCTTTTTTGTCATTTGTGCACTCAAGCATTCTTAGCCTATCCTCATTGTCAGAAGTTCTTTCTTCAAGAGCTGAAGTTCTGTTTTCCATAGAAGTTAGTCTGTTATTAAATCCTTCCATCATTCCTCTGATGTGATTGACTGCAGATTTTAGCTGTTACTTCCTTTTCTCAGCATATCTATTTCTTTGATAATAGACTTTTTCATCTCTTGAGTTTTCTCACTTAGTCCATTCATTAAATATTCTTATTTCATTGTTCCTTTTAGTAATCAGATTGTTGATAATTTGTCCTAGATTTTCATCCCATTCCCTGACCATGGGATCTTTGGTAGGGGAGTTGTGGGTTTGAGGTGAATCTCTTCTAATTTGATACTTCATCTTTGGAATGCTTCTTCTGGATCTTTGAATTGGGGTTCCCTGTGTGGGAGCAAGATAAGTCTCTGGGTGCTTCTTCCTTGTAGGTCAAAGGGTTGGGTCAGACACCACTTCTCTGATGACCACCTTGTTTCAGAAAGCTGTTTCATTGCATCTTTTGGATCTAGGTTGCAGGACTCAGATTTGGAACCTGGTGGGGTTCCCAGAGATGCTGGGTGGTCTATGTGCTGTGCTGGGACCTAGGATCCTTGGTGGTGAGAAGAGGTCCAATATATTTGGACCTGGCAGGTGTCTGATGGCTGGGAAGTGTCTGGGCGCAGGGCTCTTGCAGGTATCCAGCATGCCTGTCAGAGTGGGGCCAGAGTCCTGGACATGCATAGATGTGGGACAGGGGCCAGGTGTGGGCTTCTTCTTACTCCTTAAATTGAAGTGGACTCTTGGCCTGTGATCTCTTTCTGTTTCTTCCTCTTTGGGTCCTTGCTGCTGGATTGGGGATTTTGTCCCATCCCTTACTCACTCAGATTGGGGTATTGTCAGGAAAGTTGAGTTCAGAAGCCAAATCCTTAACCTGTGAACTGTTAGTGTCCCTTAAGATTTCCAACTCCTCCTGAGCTAATGGGAGACTATCAATATGAACGACCAGTGCTTATAATAAATGGTATTAAATTGGTTATTCAGTACCAATTATATCTATTACAATGTTAAATTTCACCTTGCAGCAGTGGAATCGTCCTGAAGTTTTTTCATCCCTTCATGGAGTCAAAAGAGAAGAGCCTTATTCTATATGTGTATTTTGACACATACATCCTTTATTTTCTTCTTACATGAACCTTATACCCTATGAAGTAAAGAGCTATGACCTGAATATCTTTCTTCCTATATGATTTAACACACAGTCCTAAGCACACTATGGGTACTCAGTAAAACACCTAACTCACTGGAAGGAGTGTACTTTCTGCCAAACTTCTGTGGTTGAATATTTTAAAGCAAGGTTAAGTATAATACAGGAAAGCCACGGTGTTAATAAAAGATATAAATAAGAGATAATTTGGTTGCTAAGAAATCTAACAGCTTTTCCTTTAAGGAAAATGTAGTCACCAAGGGCTCTTCTTAAGTCTTGGGCTTATGAACAGAAAAAAATCATTAGGCACAAAATACAGTAAATATCTTGTGTTCTACTGGTTTGGTAAAGTTAATTTGCCTTTAAGTATTTACTCCTTTTGTAGATACATCAACTCCAAGTTAATAATCAAGGGAACTTCCTGTGTTTCAGATAAATAAAAAACTAGTACTTTCTAAGAGAAGAAAATCCCCTTCCCCTCATATAGTTTACATTAAGACAAATTACTGTTTCCTAAATAATAAACATAATTAGCCGGGTATAGAGGCACATGCCTGTAATCCCAATGGCTCAGACACTTGAGGCAGGAGGACCCCAACTTCAAAGCCAGTCTCAGCAATTTTGTAAGGCCCTAAGCAACTTAGCAAGAACCTGTCTCTAAATAAAAAAAATCCAAAGGACTAGGGATATGGCTTAGTGGTTAAGCACCCCTGGGTTCAATCCTTAGAACCAAAAAAAAAAAAAGAAATGAAACATAATTAGTTTTAGTGAGGTCAGGAATACTTCCATGCTTGCTTCTCAAGCAGCAAACAGTGGTGATCCCAAATGGGGTGAGACTCTGCCTCTGATCTAGCATGAAAGGAATTTAGAGAGGCCTTCTTCCTGGCCTGGAGGTCCTGCTTGCTCCAATCCTCTGTTTAAACCAGGTGTTTGTTCACCCTGAGGCAGGGACAGTCAAAGACTTCTTGGCTTTAAGTCACCTTTGCATTTCTTTTGGCATTGAATTTTGCCAAATGATTCACATATGTTGGCAATGCAGAAAGGAACATAAAGGAGTGGCACTTGCTTTAGCCAAGAATGGATTGAGACAGAAACATCAAATTTGATGGGCATAGTTTGATATGTTCCTGTGCTTTCCAGCCGTCTGTACCATGTACTCAGCCCTTTCATGGTTTCAGGCATCTATTGGGTCTAGCCAGTATAATGGATGGGGTAGTCTCTGATAACTGCCAAACTGTAGGTTTTCATTTCTCCAACAGTGGTATCAAATTTTGATTTGATGCAAATTGATAGAACTCTGCACACTTGACATTTCCCCCCTTATATTTGTACAAAATTTTTTTAATAAAGTGATCTTTATTGAAATATTTTTGTAGAAGGGAGGGAGAGTTTTACAGATACTGCTATTTTTTTTATTAAGAAATATATTTGTTGAACAATCAAACATACTTTAATGAAAAAAATAATATATATATATAAATTCTGAATATTAGATTTATCTCCCAAGAGCCTCCCCAATTATCCACCCTTATCCCTCCCCCACTTTCCCAATACATGTCTACAAATGCCTTAGGTTGTATGTCATTATACCTTTGCCGGATTTAAAACATGAGAATTGACCTCCTTTCTTGATGGCCAGGATCTAGCTCTAGCCTCCACAGATGAGTGAAGACATTCCACCCTTGGTTCTCTGGGTTATGCTGATTTTACTCAGCATAATTTCTTCCATAGCCATCCATTTACCTTCAAAGGCTGCAATATCATTGTTGCTAATTGCTGAGTAAAACTCCATGGTGTATATGTACCACAGTTTTTGGATCCATTCATCCAGTGAGGGACATCTGGGTTGTTTCCATAATTTAGCTATTGTAAATTGAGCTGCTATGAACATCGATTTCGCTTTGTCACTGTAGTGTGCTGATTCTAAATCCCCTGGAAAATTACCCAGTAGAGGAATAGCAGGATCATATGGTGGACTCATCCCTAGTGAGAATTCTCCACACTGCTTTCCAGAGTGGTTGTACCAGTCTGCAGTTCCACCAACAGTGTGCTAGTGTACCTATCTCTCCACAACCCCTCCAGCATGTATTATTATTTTCTTCATTTTTGCCAATCTGACTGGCAAGAGGTGCGCAAATTCTTTGAAATAAATTTTAAAGGAAATACTCCTTATTTACAGAGTCACAGGAAAAGCTGTAAGTTTGATAGAGAAGACTCAGATAAGTATAACTTTGAGTTTAGTATAGCACATTTTGAAATGTTGGACTTTGTTCATTTTGTTGTTTTACTGAGTATTGATTAAGGTGATGTATTTCTTTGGGTGTTTTGTGATTTGGAGTTATAGGCTTTTGTTATCTGTGAGAATCCTGTGTGGCCTGTGTTGAGGATGTGTCTTTACTAAGAGGTTTCCTATTTTCTTCTGCTAGGACCTCAAGAATGATGTCTGTGAACCATGTTTATGTTAATTGCTCTGCTTGGAGTTTATTGGCCCTTGTAGGTAGTGTAAATTCCGTCTCAAACCCATATGAATGCAGACCACTGCTTACATATTATCAGGGGGAATTTTTCCCCCTAATTCAGAGCTCAGCTCATGATACAGAAGGCTATTGTAGCCTCCTCTTTCTGTGAGTGGAGTTTTATTCTAGTCCACCTGGTTTTCAGAGGTATAGCCCTCAAGGGTCCTGGCTCAATGTAAAAATCTCAGATCTAATATACTATCTTGTGGCTACCTGTGTGTCATTTATACATAAGACCCTTTGATCCTGACACTGGCAATAAACTCCAAATGAGAGTAGTAGAAACTTCAGTGCCTATTTTTAAGATTTCTCTTTCCTTTTGTCTTTTAATTAAACTCTTGGGTTTAATTCCCAAGAGTTTGGTTATGCATTTAAGAAGATTACTGGTGGGGCTGGAGCGGTGGCTCAGCAGTTTTGGCGCGTGCCTGGCAAGCATGAAGACCCGGGTTCAAACCCCAGCACCATGCACACAACTAAGTGTTGGAGCAACTAAGGCCATGTGAAAAACTAAATAAAGTTGTTTCTCTCTTTCTCTGTCTCTCTCACTGTCCATCTCTCTTTAATAAAAGAAATCTAAAAAAAAAATAGAAAGGTTACTGGTTATATTCTATATAGCATTTTCAGGTGTTTGGTAGCAAGAGTATTTCAGGATACGTAGCCCACTTTTAGAAAAAAATGTTAGTTGAATGTGGTGACTCGTTGGTCATCATAATATTAGGTTGTGATCTCTCTTAGTTGCTAATTCTTTGACCAGTAACCTGGCCATTGTGGTTGACAACCTAGCATCATTTATGCTCTATTTTAAACCAGTGGTTTGTAAACTTAAATGCATCTAAATTGCATGGAATTCTTGTTAAAGCACAAATTGTTCTTCACTAACACTAGAGATGCTTGTTCAGTAATTTTGAAGTTGGTCTTAATATTTTGCATTATTTTTGGGTGCTTATGGTCTAGGGACAACACTTTGAGATTCTGTAATGGAAGTTCTTTTCTTTTCATTAGTGATTAGTTTACAAATGGGCATGTAATCTAAATTTGCCAGAATAGCTGTAAAGGGAAGTCTGCTGGGCTTTCAGGAAAGGTTACCTGAATTCTGAGAAAGATATGCAGGAATAGTTGGCTCTGATTTTCTTCTGGACATTGTCAAGACATGACATGTAATAGAAATACAGACATCTTGCTTTCTTCCTCCTGGACAACATCAAGACATGACATGTGGTAAAAATGCCACAGGCATCTTATCGTCTTCCTCCTGAGAACGAACCCAGTGTAGAGTGGAGGGCAATGTCAAGAAAATCCCAGAACAGCTGAGCTGGAATCCTTATAGTTCCTCCTTGGCCATACCTATGTTATTTCTTTCTTTCTTTCTTTCTTCTTTCTTTCTTTCTTTCTTTCTTTCTTTCTTTCTTTCTTTCTTTCTTTAAGAGAGAGGGACAGTGAGAGAGACAAAGAAAGAGAGAAACAACTTTATTTAGTTTTTCTCATGGCCTTAGTTGCTCCAACACTCAGTTGTGTACGTGGTGCTGGAGTTTGAACCTGGGTCCTCGTGCTTGCCAGGCAAGCGCCGAAACCGTTGAGCCACCCACCGCTCCAGACCCCTATGTTATTTCTTTACATGGGATACTATATGAATAGAAAAAAATTAAATATAACTCAAGTAAGGGTTTTCTGGTTATTTGCAGCCTAAAATATTCTCAGTAATGCAGCCATCATATCAGTATGATGAAACTTGTTCCCTGCCCCACTCCCAGCCATAGAGTGCCATTTGAAATGTTTGTTTTAATTTTTCTTAAATTTATAATTTTCTGTGATACTTTCTTTCTATTTACCTCATCCCCACCCCCAATCTTACCCAGTCCTCTGGGAATATACTGAATCCCTTGAAAGGAGGCAACTGCTCCAAACTTGCATCTCATTTGCACATGTGAAATTGCAGGATCCACATCTGGTTGAATGCATGATGACAGTTTTACTGGACATATTGTTTCTCATTCTATTTTTATATATTTTTGTTCTCTGGTAACCCTAGCTATTAGTAACTTACATCTCCCTTCAGTTTTTAATTTTAATTTTTAGAATTCCCCAATCAAATTAACACTGATTCTACCAGAATTTCAAATATGCCCTATCTTTTGTGTTGTATGTACTCTAGAAAGAATTGCAGTAGGAATCAAGGCTTCATGATGCAAATGCCTGAATCCCAAATCGTGACCAGGATTCTAAAGAAAATAAAGGGTGCTCCCTAGGGAGTTAAACCAGCTCAGCTCCTCCACATGGAGTCTGAGAAAGGGGAACTGATTTTCCCCCCTGTTCTTTTTAATCACAGTTTGGACAGCTTCTTTATTCAGAACATCAAGGACTGTTGACAGTTGAATGAAAAGGGTTGGAAACTCATGGGACTGCTAATGAGATATGAAGCCATCTTGGAATCAAAATAAATTTCTGTTGACTTCTCTGGCCATGAGGAAATGAGTTATGAGCCTCAAGTCAATTTCTATTGACAGATATCCTTTTCATGGTTAACAGTTCAATGTTCACTTGTGTTGGCTTCTGAGAGGGATGGCCAAGGACTTCTAGTTATGTGATACCTTCCTGCAGACAGCTGTGGTGAGGAGAGCAAATTAGTACTGATGTTGGATAAAGCACACTATCGGGTAGGAAAGTAAGATTCTTAATAAGTACAGCTTACTGAGCATTGCTTTGTAAAATTGAATTTTTCATCCCACAAATTCAGGTGTTAAAATGAAGAATTATGTTATTTTCCAATATCAACTGCTTTTCCTACCTCCTCTTCAATCTAACCAATTTCTTTAGATCAATTTATATTTCAAGTCTCCTTTTCAAGTCTTGCCTGAAAACCCATGCTAGAGGTATTATTTCTTCTGAGTACCTAGAGGAGTTAATGTTTCTACTCTTGTTGTTTTTCAAACTTGACTATACAACTCTTTGAAGATAGGGACTATATGAAATCTATTTTTGAATTCTCCCCAAAGAATTTAGCACAAGTAGTATTTTGCAAGTAGTATTTGTTCAACGGATGTTAGTTGACTGGTTGATTCTCTTTTCTTACAAAGGAAAGTAGACTTGAAAACCATCTAAAGAGTTTTCTCACATAGGGCCTATGATGTATACAAGGTTTCTTCAAACTCCCTAAAATTGAATGCAGAGTAGACATTTTCTGGGGAGGTAGACCATAACTGTGAAAAGAATCACAGATGGGTTCTTGATTCCATCATAACAGATGAGAATTACTGAAGTAGTTTATCTTTTCTCCTGACAATACAAGGTCCCAAGGTGCTGATGCTGCTGTCAGACCTCACAAATGTGGCAGTAAGGATTCTCTTGTTTAGTGGTTCTTGGAAGAGATACAGAGATTAAATGGAATCCATGTACTGTTACTAAGTCAATCGTATTTTTAAAATTGCACAGCATTAAAAGTACTGTGTTCCCAAGTTCCCATAGAGATGATGTATTATGGTGTTAGATGTATGGGCTCAGATCAGATGACCTGTGCTTATATCCCAACTTCATCACTTACTATCTGTGTGAACTTGGGAAAATTACTTATACTCTCCCAGTTCCAATTTCTTCATTTGAAAAATGGGAATCCTAAGAGTGATCTAACTCTTGACATTTTTCTAAGGATGAATGAGTTAGTGCATGAAAAACACTTCATCACTGCCTTTCATGCAGAGTAAGCATGATATGTGTTGGCTATTGCTTTTGTTGTTGTTCAACTCTAGCTTTCATCTCACTTTCATCAATATAGATTAGCCATGGTCCAAGTGTTTCTGCAGCCTCTTTTATCTCTGAATTTTCTTCTGTATAATCACATTGAGATCAGGCAGATTGTTAAATTGGTTTTGCAGAAATTATGTGATTTTACTCTTTGCTACTTACAATTCTATTTTCTTTTTACTTGAGTTTGCTTGGTACTCTGAAGTCACATTCTCACACTATAAAGGTATTTAGGTCATTTTAAATATAATTTCAGAGAATCAAGATTGTTTGAATTTCAATGAATGTGTCTTTTCCCCCATAAAATATATTTTTAAAAATATTAACAACAAAAATTCTTTATTCTCATTTTTTAAAGTGTATCTATTAGTCATTATTGAAGTTGTAGTAAACTTGGAAAAGGACAAAGTGAAATACAGGGGATTTGGACAGATTCAAATTAGGACTTCAATTAGCTTTAAGATTAGCTCTTTTGTGTATATATTAAATTTGTAGAGAATGGTATGTTCTTAGTTCCCACTCTTAAGAGAAGTGGGAAATACTGAAGTGACTTTTGTAGGGGGGGGTAGGAGTTTTGTTAATGAGGCAGTTTGTCAGGTTTTATTATGAATTGACTGACAAGTATTTGAAAAGGCTGGGTGGTGTTCAGAGGTTATAATCAGTAGCTTCCTTAACCAAGTGTACATCCTGTGATATTCCCCCACACTTCCCTGAAGAGTGAAACTGTAATTAAAAAATGAATTTCAACTGCTCCAGTTCCATGATCCCAAAAGCTCATGGACTTAGGATGTCCATATTTAAGGAGGAAACAATTTTCCATTTGAGGACTAGGATAGTGAAGAGTTGTGATACAAATTCTGCTTAAGAAGAATAAGGATACATATTAGTCAGCATTTAGCAGAAAGTAGTCAAAACATACAAATTGAGTAATTTTCAGTGAAGCTAAATTTATAAAGGTATGGGCAGTGTACAGGGAAGGTACAAGGGATAGTTCAGTATCCTTAGACTAGTAAGAGAAAACAAAGGCCTTTGTAGCACTGAGTATGAACTGGCGGAGCAAGCAGTCACCATAACCTAGGAAAGAGAGGAAGAAGAGAGAGAGAATATTGATTAGCAGCTACATGAAAAATGTCTCTGACAGGAGCTGTGAGCTCTGGTCAAAGACAAAGGGTGTTGCTAAGCTAGAGCAAGCCAGCAGAGAGGGAAAGGAGTAAATGACCCAGTTTTGCTCTTTTTTTCTTGGTCTCTGTCTAGTGGGCCCTTATGAGCCCATTATGAAGTCAGAATGCAGGGGAAGCTATTCTGTGTCCCATATAGGCAACGCTGTACCTTATGTTTTTAACAATCAGGGCAGAACATTTTTAATCCATCCCCCCCCTGCTCATGTAGGATAAAATTATTTTCAGCATTAACCTTGTGAATAATCAGTCATAATCATTGTTTCCTTGATTCATCTCTAAGTTTTACAACAAATATAATTAGCAAACTTAGAAGGCTAAATTACAATGCTGCAATTATTTAAATTCAGTGAAATATTTATTTATGATCTAAAATTTGCATTTGCCAAACAAAAATATTACATTTTATGGTTTACACTCTGTTACAGTATTTTAAATTTCAAATAAGAATTTAAAATTCCTAGTAGCCACACAGAATAACACAGTTTATGGAGCTTGTGTTTTAGTTCTTCCTTTTCTACAATACTGTTTAAACAAATAAAAGGTACTATTCTGTAAGAAGTACTCCTGCAGCAAGCTCTAATGGTTCTGGGGCCTAGAAACTTATTCTGGAAAGGATGCCATCACTGAGTCTCTTGTGTGTTAGGGCAGCCATTGTAACTAGAAGCCATCTTAAATAACTTTCTTGTAGAATACAATGTTTTTTAAAAAAGTAAATTTAGAGAGAGAGAACTTGAGGCCTAAATATTGTTAAAAATGAAATAATTCTCAGTTTTAGAATTTTAGCCATGTTGTTAAGAAAAATCAGGTTTACTTTTGGTTGATTTACTATTGTTTTATAAGTTCTCCACAAATAATTCATCTTGTCATCGTTTACACAGGAGTCACAAAGTAGAGAGTGACTGTGGAGGGCAGCAGCAAGGCCTCTTGCCCAGGGTGTTGTTATGAACTGAGAACTTTCCAAGTCACTCCTCCGTTTCATGAAAGAAGCCTGTTAGCCTCTTATCCTCAGAGAATTTGTGATAGACATGTATTTGAGGTGACCGCTTGGGTGGGAATGATTGTAACAAAGTAGAAGGATTCATACTTCTATATAAAAAATGAAAACCTTAGAGGTTCTTTTTTTCTTTGTTTGTTTGTTTTTTCCTGCAAGATTGCTTCCTAGAGGTTGCAGAAAATGCCTTTCTGGAATAATTTTTTACCATCCTTTATTTATATTCTTCTCTCCTGGGTGCCTCCATCCCTCCCCAGTGCTTTCCTCTTTTCCTGCTTCCACATGTCATGAGGACATTATGGTTCTTTTCACACTGTGAGCTTCCCTCTCCCTGCTCCCTGCCCCTTTGGCTCCCCCTGTTTCCTTCTTTTTTCTTCACTAGACCAGACATGAATTTGTTCTGGGAACTTTTAGTAATCTATGAAAAGGTTGTTAAAAGGCTTCATGTCAGATGTCTAGTTGCTTGGTAACTTAAAGAACCTCTTGCCAAGTTTATGTTCAGAGAATTAGACAAACCACTAGTCCCCACTGTTTTAAGGCCAACATCAGTTTTGTAATTTAGCTATGCCTGAGGAGATTCCCAATGGGCAAAGAAGGGAGCCTAAGTCTCTATAGAGCAACAAAGGAGGGGGCAGAGGCTGAGTGTACCTGAAAAGGCACCCAGGCGGGCTGACCTGAACGGTGGTGCTGGTATGTTGGCAGAGAGCTCCTAAAACTGGTAACCCATGCATGCTAGTGTGGAGGTTTGAGATTCTCCTTTCTGATCTCTCTCTCTCTCTCTCTCTCAATTCTCTTTCTAATTTCTAGTGAATTTTATGGAAATTCAGTTTTAGATTTAATGGCTCTCTAACAAACGATACCAGGTAACCTAAGAGCAATAGCATGTAGAGTTCATATCTCATTGGTAACCCCTCACCCCCACCCCACACACAATATAACAAAAACCAAACCAAAACAAAAGACCCAAATAAAATTCCCAGGGTTTCTGCATTGGTAGATACTGTCCTGGAGGAAACAGGGTAGGTATGCTAATCTGGATAAAGCATTTGATTTTAATGCCATTTAGGAGCCGAGGTACCAGAAACACCCAAAGTCCTTGCAGGTCTTCAGATAGTACTTTTGGATGATGTGCAGAAAAGTAACAAAAAATTAGGCACTTTCTGGGGAGTGTCAGAATCCTCTTATTACCTGCACAAATTATTGGCCTTGTAACTACCTAACACTGCAAAACAGATGAAGCAGAAAAACTTCTAAGATAGGAGCTGTCATAGCATGAGAAAAAATTATTGTTTGGTATATCATGATTAGTTGTGAGGAGTGGGTGACTGAACAGAATCTCCTGCAAGACTGACTGGATATGAGCCAGGATTATGAAAGTGAAAATGAACAGGGAAGTAGGGGGAAAGAACTGAAGTCTTTTGAGTGATACAATAAAAATTTTAATGAGATAATGGTACATTATCTTGTAAAAGTTGTCATTGTATCATTTGCAAATTAAACTCTGAAATTATTGACTTGTGCTGGAGACTTAAAAATAATTAAAAATAAAGCTATAGGTCTCAGATTAGCAATAATATTTGTACCAAACAGTTTTCAGTGTTTATAGAATACAATACAGGAGAATTTTTGGTGATGGTTTTAGCTATTGGAAGCTCATTTAATTTTTATTGGCTGAATAGAGTCTCTCTAAATTTAAGAATGAGGACTAGGGCATCTGCTATGGACTTTTGCCTAAGAATACAAATAAATTGAGTGTTGATAGGTAGCAAGCAGATGTGAGCAGTGGGAACATGAGGGTAAGGGGTCATCCTATAAACTGGGCCTACTGTGTTGGCCCCTGTATGGTTTCTTTTTAAAAAAGCAATTTACCTGCAGCCCTTCCAGGTTTAAGTCAGTGGGATCTATTACATTCCTCAGGAAATAGCCTGTTATCTGCAGAAGAAATGCAGGCCTGAAAGTCTTCTCCCTGCAGATAAGGAGAACACAACTTATCCTGAAGCTGGGTGGTAGGGCAGTGGGTACTTTCATGATGCTCACACGGAACAGATTCCTGAATTCTAGGAAATAAAGATAATTCCCCCAAATGTGAAATCCGTAAGAACAAGTTTCAATTAGAACTGGACAACATGGGCCAAAGTGACTCAGAGTTGCCTTTGACCTTTACCATGCACAGTGGGAACTTAAAAATCTGATATAATCCTACTTTCAGTCAGAAGACAAGAGGTAGACCAAGCTAGGACTCTCTGGAAATGGCTCTGAGCCTCCCAAATAAAACTATAGGGTAGGAGTCTTACACCATCCTGCTCCTAAGACGACCCACTTCCACTTTCTCCCTTGAGCGAGTTCTCTTCTCTTTTTCTGTCCCTTTTAATAAACTCATGAAATGTTTCTGGCATAATTATAAGAACTGGTGAAAAAGAATTTTTGGTCTCCTTTAGTCTCAGAGCCCTTGCTGTATACTAGTGTGATTTGACTTAGTTTGTTATTGTAATCAGGGCTATTAAATATACCTTGCTATAATTTAAAAATATCTCCAAGTATGTATGTGTAGGGGAGGAAGAGATCTTTGTGTCTTTACTATCATGGCCTTGGAGTGGGAATGAGGATTGCAGTTTGGTGAATGGATATTGGTGAAGGGAAGATGCTGGTGAATGGCTCCAAGTGAGATGATTATTTGCTTTAACCAATCAACATTAGCTTCATGTACCCAAACTTTTTTAAAGATGCACTTCCTAGATGACTAGGTTGTGTTTAAAAGGAGTTGGGTAGAGGTAGGTAGGCTTTTTAGTGACATGGATGCTGTGTCAGAGGTCTCAGGAAGTTCATTTTGATTCTTTATTTCCTGGTATGCTTAGGTGTTAGAATTTCTTAGAGACTGTAAAACTACATGAGTAAAACAAAGCCCCAAATTATTGATTTGAAACCGATGGATTAGAGAGAAAACCACTTTTTTTTTCTATTACAAGACTGGACCAATGGATAAGTCATAAAAAGCAGAGTTAAGCACCTTTCTAGGTGATCACAGCTTAAGTGTCTTCAAAAACATTAGCTTCATTATATCCAGAAATGTGTGCTACTCCTTCCTTGGGTAGAAGGTTGACAGATGGCTTCTCAGGTATCTTTCTACTCTGAAACTGAGTGATTTTTTTCCTTACTTGCAAAATATCCTTTGTATATTGATACAGACTAACAACAAAGTTTTTCTCCTCCTCTTATTTGAAATTGATATTAAAATTAGTAAGCAGTGTAAGAGGTAAAAGAATTTCCACATTTTCAAACTGATGTCAGATACTCATCTCTTAAAGACCAGAATCTCAGAGGCATCCCAGGAGGGCCCACTTGGCTTACTTCTCTTATTCATGTATGATGAAAAAGTTTTTGTTTCTCTTTCTTCCCCTGCCCCCTTTCTTTCTCTCTCCCTCTCTCCCTTCTCTTTGTGGTACTGGGATTGAACTCACTGAGCTACATTCCCAGCTATAACCACTGAGCTACATTTCCAGCCCTTTTCTTAATTGGTACATTATAATTACACATAATAGTGAGTTCATTAGGACATATTCATGCACGTACAACATAATCTGATCCCAGGCCTTTTTAACAATTTTGAGATTTACCCTGAACTTGTGATCCTCCTCTATCAGTCTTAGCCTCCTGAATTACTGGGATTACAGTAGGCATCCACCTGTGCCCAGTTTATGATGAGATATTTTTAAGATCATGATTATTATTAATAAGACAACAAATGTTTCTTGAGTGAGAAAGAGTAAACTGTTTAAAAATTTACAGCAAATGCCAATTAATTCCCCATTGATTGACTATGTTAACAGTTATTTTGTTTCCTCCTATTTTTTTCCTGTACTAGGGATTGAATTCAGGGCCTGACTTATGCTAAGCAAATGGTCTACCTCTGAACTATAACCCTAGTCCTATTTTATGTTTTTTAATTATTTTGCTATAATTTAACTTTAGAATGATGTCTTTTTATGAAATAAAAAAATTTAGGTCTTATAAAGAATAAAATAATCTTAGTTGAGAACTAACCTACATTGTTTCCTAAATGGTTAATAAGTTCAATCACAAATTTACAAGAGTATCTAAACTTAACTGCATAACTTCAGGTAGTATCAATTAGTAACTAAGAAGCTGAGTTGTAACTGAGCATTTAGGAGGGGCTTGTTAACTCTGAACCTCCATATAAAGCAGGAATTTTCAACCAGGAGGATTATTGCCTGTCAGGGAACATTTGGTGATATCTAGAGATAGTTCTGATTGTCATGACTAGAGAGGTGGGGAATATTGCTCGTATCTAGTGTCTAGAGACAACAAAGGCTTATAAAAATTCTGTAATACACAGGACAGCTCCTCATAGCAAAGAATTACCTGACCCAAAATGTCAAATGACATGAGAAATTCTACTATAGGGTGATATAGGCTGTTTATTGTGGGAACATTATTTTCCATCAATATCTTTAGGTCTTTCCTAATCAAATTCCAGCCTCCTGACTGGAGGGTTAGGGTCATGATGACAGCATTCTGGGAGCTAAGAGGGGGAAGAATATGGAATCTCAACATTTAATAAGCATATATTGCCCCAATTTTCCAGGTTAGGGCAAGGTACCTCCACCTTTAACTAGTCAAGAGGCCTCCATTTTACTCTTTCCAGGGAGAGACTTCTAACAGAATTTGGGGTTTTAGCTGCTTTTTAAATTTTCTTACAGGAGTTTATCCTAGTTTTAGACCCACTTTCCTACCACTTTCAGGGTCACAAGATGTCATCAGTTCTGGCATTTGGGAGCTCTACCTGTAAGTGAGGTTGACTTTCATTTTTCCCATTGCCAGTTTAGGATTTAGATTACTCAGATTTGTTTTAATCAGTTATTTAGATAACTCAGATTTTCTTTAATCAGTTATTTCTTGCCAACTTATATTCTGGTTTCTAAAATTTTCTTGCTGTTATTGCTTATCTTAATCCTTGTTTTTTAATAAATACCTTTTGTGATTTTTTTGAATGGGTTTTGGGAAGAAACAAAAGCTGATAAGAACATTTGACCTTCTTCCTTTTCCAGAAGTATGAAATCATTTTTTCTTCTCTAATGTCTTCTAATACATACAGGAAATGGCTTTAATACACACATGCATGCATGCACATGCACACACATGCACAAAAGGAGGATTTATCGAGTATCTTGATTTTTTTTAAAAGAGAGAGAAGGACAGTGAGAGAAGAGAAAGAATAAATTTTATTTGGTTTTTTCATGTGGCTTTTGTTGCTCTGACACTTTGTTGTGTACCTGGTGCTGGAGTTGGAACCCACATCCTTGCACGTGCCAGGCAAGGGCCGTAACTGCTGTGCTGCTTCTCCAGCCACTAAATATCTCCATTTTTTTGTGAGGTAGGTCCAGATTTAGTGCTACCTTAAAAGTTTTTCCTGTTAGTAAAAACAACATTTTCCAATAGTTAACTTTAGCTTCTGATTTTTTTCCCCTCTGTTTCGCACCCACTTATCTAGTATGTGGTATACAGTTGACTCCTGGCTTACTCATACATAGGATTTGTTGAATTTTTATTTCTTCACTGATTGAATTAATCATTCACTGACTCATTAAGGACCCACTGACTCATTCATATATTCAGTACATATTTATAATATACTTGCTATGCAGAAGGGTCTGAATGAGATGCAATATCTCCAACAGATCCTTACCTTTAAGGAGTTTATAATCTTTGTATCTTTTGGAAGTAAATTGTTAGATGACCTGTTTCCATGATAATGTGACATGCTTCCTAATCTTTGTATATAATATTAACACAATACCTTTTTTTATAACATCAACTATGAGGGGCATTGTTTTGTGTACGTAAGGCTATGTCTGCATAAAATATCATAGGAGATAAAGAATGAAGAACCTCATTTGGTCAGATATCATAGCCAAAAGAAAATTACTGCTCACTTTCCTTCGGTTCTATTAAGTACTTAGGAAGTGAAACTAAAAATTCATTGCTGAATTCTTTAAAGGAGCTTCTAATAGTCACTCTCTTTGAGTTACCAGAAAACAAACTTCTTAAAATGAATCACCAAGCCCATATACACAGCAGACCTTCAACAGCACATGACATGGATGATGACATCAGCAACTTGCTGTCACCTGGTCTTATGTTTCTTAACAAGTAAGAATGCCCTTGGTTAAACAAAAAAGAAGGTAGAGTAACCTAGGAGTAGGTGTTAACATTTTGATTTTGACTTAATGTAGAATTTGAAGGTTTTGTTGCAAACACAACCATCTCACAAAGTGCCATTTTAAATAAATTTTTGGATTTCTACTGTGGAGGCTATATAGAGATTCTTATCTGTGGATGTAATGTTTTAAATTGTCTCTCTGTCTCTCTCTTTTTTTTTTTAAACATCTATTCTCATCACCAAAAGGTACTGTATAATACTGAATTATGCAAAATTAACAAATTTCTTTCTGAAGACTCCTTGGAGTAAGCTTCATGCTTCCCAATAGAGTGTGTATATAAACAGTTTTTGCCCAGATGTGACAAGCTCTAAATATTTTCTTACTAGCTTTCTTGGTCAGCTTTTTTCCTACTGTGACCAAAAGACCTGATAAGATCAATTTTAGAGAAGGAAAAGTTTATTTGGCTCAGGGTTTCAGAGATCTCAGACCTTAGATGATTGACTCTGTTGCTCTGAGTCCAGGATGAGGCAGAATATCA
This sequence comes from Aplodontia rufa, assembly GCA_004027875.1. NCBI lineage: Eukaryota > Metazoa > Chordata > Mammalia > Rodentia > Aplodontiidae > Aplodontia > Aplodontia rufa. The sequence goes on from PVKS010002182.1 coordinate 114,209, forward strand.
TAGCTGAAGGGCATGGTGGAATAAAGGCAGCTCAGAATCTAACAATCAGGAAGTAGAAAAAGACTAAGCTTGGCTCACCAGGGACAAAATGTATACACCAGAGGCATGCCCTCAGCAGCCCACCTTCTGTAGCTAGCTATACTCTGTCTGCCTATAGTTACCACCCAGTGAATCCATTCACATGATTGGGTGTACTAATTAGGTTAAGGCTCTCAGAATCCAACCATTTCACCTCTGAACTTTCTTGCAATGTCTCAGACATGAGTTTTTTTGGGAACACCTCATATCTAAGCCATAACATTCTGCCCCTGGCTTCCAAAAGCTCATTCTCATCTGACAATGCAAAATACACTTAGTCCATTTTAAAGAGTTTCCAAAGTATTAACTGTTCCAGGATTGCCCAAAAATCTAAGTCCAAAGTCTCCTCTGAGACTCAAGGTAAACTCTTAGTGTGAGCCTCTATAAAAATAAAACAACAAGTTATGTATACCCAATATATAAAGGAAGGCATAGAGCAAGCATTTCCACTTCACAAGAAGGGATGGGACCAAATCCAGCTGGGCAAACAAGTCCTATAGCTCTCCATATCCAGCATCTGGGGCACATCATCTTGAGTTTCTCTCCAAAGGGCTTGCTATAACTCCACCCCTATGGCATCCCTGTTTGCAGTCCACATGGGCTCTCTTTTAGCTAGTTTCTGCCCAATTCCTGCTGCTTTTCTTAGCAGATGTCCCATGGTACTGGTGTCTCTTAATCTTGGGGGTTTCCACTGCAGCTTATGCTCTTCCTTCTTACATCTCCATGCATTGTATTCTCAAGGGCAGCCTGTAAGAACTCCAACTCTGCTATACTTTGCCTGGCATCCCAAGCCTTCCTTTGAAATCTTGGTGGAAGCCTCCATGATCTCCTAACTCCAGCATCCTGCATTCGTGTAGAACCAGTACCATGTGATTGATGCCAAGGTCTGTTGCCATATTTAGCAGTAACCTGGGTCCCTGGCTTCTGAATGCCTGGTTGGCTAAGCACAGTTAAACAACTTCCTATGCCACTCTGTGAAAGCAGGGTGCCCTGATGGACTTGTCTCAAAGGAATTCTTAACTTTACAACCTTGAGTCCAAGATGGTGTGGTCTTGGACTTCCTGAGATGCCTTCAAGCCATCTTTCCTGTTGTTTCTGGGTAAAGTACTTAGCAGCATCTCTTTAGTGGCTATAATTTCTTCAGTAGTTACACTTCACTTAGCCCCAATTTTATTACAGTTTTCTGGTCTAATTGCAAGTTTCCAAAATTTTCTGCTCTGCTTTTTCCTCCTGATTATCACAGTAAATATTGCTAAGAGCTGCCAACAATTTCCATGTCTCCACTTCAATACTATGCTGCCTAGAAATTTCTTCTGCCACATTAAGAATTCCATCACCAGGGCTGGAGTGGTGGCTCAGTGGTCACAGCACTTGCCTGGCATGTGCGAGGATGTGGGTTCAAATCCCAGCACCATGTACACAGTGAAGTGTTGGACCAATGAATGCCACATGAAAAACTAAATAAAATTGATTCTCTCTCTCTCACTGTCCCTCTCAAAACAAACAAACAAACAAACAAAAGAATTCCATCACCTTTAAATTCAACCTTGTAGAAAGTTTCAGGACATGGGCAAAACATAGACAACTTCTTAGTCAGACATGAATGGTCTCTAATCCAATTTCCAGTAGAGACCACCTTCTCCCTTGAAACTTCTGAGCCTAGTCTTTACTATCCACAGTCATTTTGCCATTCTGGTCTTTTATCCATTAAGCTCTGCTTATAATAGTCTAAAGTTTTTCCAGCTTGCATCTCTTTTTTTTTTTTTAAAGAATCAATTTTATTTAGTTTTTCAAGTGTCTTTCATTGCTCAAACACCTCGTTGTGTACGTGGTGCTGGGGTTTGAACCCACGTCCTTGTGCATGCCAGGCAAGCATTGTAACCACTGAGTCATCACTCCAGCCCCCCAGCTTGCATCTCTTAAGCTTTAAAAATTTCCTACCACAAATTCCTAAAAGCTCCAAAACCTTTTGTAACACATGGCCAGGTTAGTGACAGCAGTGACCATACTTCTTGGTACCAATTTCTGTTTTAGTCAGCACAGGATGTTATTGTTGGGGTGTCCGGTTGAGGTCCAGATCCTTGGTATCCTGTACAAAATTGAGCAAGACATGCAAAAGTAACAGGCAAAACACAGATTTATTGAAGGTGAAAGTGAAAGTAGTACTCTATAAGGTACAGTGGAGTGGGCTGAGCAAGAGAGAGTAAGAGGCTCAGTGCCATGATGTCTGGGAATTCTTATCTTTATGCTGAGGTGTGAGATGCTCCCCTCCCTGTATTGACCTGATTGAAGACCTTACTTCATTTGCTCCCATGGGTTTTATGATGCTGTCCAATTTCCCCCATTGGTTACTTTAGAATACCTAATTAGAATACTGTCCCATTGGTTATTTTAGAATACCAAACCTGTGGTAATAGGTCCTTTGTGGTGGGAGTTGTTATGATAATGGGGCTTATGTTGGACAGGGACAGGATGACTAATTGCCCTTTCTTGTCTTCCAGCAACATTTTTCTTTTACCCTGTCTTTGCCATATTGGTGACCCTGAACTCCTACCTTACAGGACCAGTATTACATGGGCCATATTTTGGAAAATGATACTGCAGATACACATGTAGTCACATTGCAATCACCACCTCTTTTTGCTCAGAACATTTTGTTTTGTAGGTTGCCAGAGCTCTCTTTATTAAATTTTGCAGCTGAATGAATTGGTCTGTCTGTGTTTTGACTGGAAAAAGCTGAGTTGAATATCCCAGAGTAGATATTTTCATCTTGAAAAAAATATGTATTTCTATATTATCCTTGTTATATAGACAATGTTTGTTAGCACAAAGCATTGAGAAAAATTTGACAGCCCTTCCATTTTATAACCGAATTAAAAAAAATGAATGACCAAACTGGGCATTTTATATCTCTATTTAATAGTTTTGCCGTAGGGAGTAAATTACCTTGACTAGCACACCAGGCTAATGTATTCACTGAGTTAAACATGTCTTGTTCTGATAATTAATATCTTGTTCTGATAACTTCATATTTACTTTGAAGTACGTGTAATTATTGTGTATATGTGTATGTGTACATATATATAGATTATATATATGTCTGTATGTAAGTACATATCTATCTATCCATCTGTATATATATCTATATATCTTTTAAAGTTCCTAGGTTCATATTTTCTGTTTGTTTGTCTTTGGCACTCAGGATTGAACAGCCCAGGGCCTTGTGCATGCTAGGGAAGCACTCTACCACTGAACTACATCATAGCTGCCCTATGTTCATTTTTTTTAAGAGAGAGAGGGAAATAGAGAGAGAGAGAGAGAGAGAGAGAATCATTTTTATTTAGTTTTTCATGTGGCTTTTGTTGCTCCAACACTTTGTTGTGTACGTGGTGCTGGGATTTGAAACCATGTCCTTCATGCATGCCAGGCAAGAACTGTAACCGCTGAGCCACTGCTCCAGCCCCTGCTATGTTCATTTTGAATAGAAGGTAATAAATAGATCTAATGAGGATGAGATTTTGGATATTTTTCTTCTTAAGTAATTCATGGACACAGGTGTCACTGGTGATACTTGGAAAGAATTTAAAAATAAGGAGAGCTAACTCTGCGTGGTTAAATTCTTTGGGAGATGTGACATACTACATAGACATAGGAAACCCTCTGCAATTTATTGAATGATATCATCCTACAATGTTATTGTAGGCAAAGCAAACACATTTCCTAAGGCCTGTGTGTGTGGGGTGTCTGCCTATAGTAGTGCTTTAAGTGAGCAGATACTCAATAAGTATTTGGGACTTACCTTTGTTACTTCAGATGTTTGATTATTTTTATTTTTAGGTTGTATATTGAATTGTCTTTAAAAATCAATTCATCTATCAATTTGAGACCTTATGTTAATTTAGCTGATAAATTTATACCTATAAATATTTTGATCTATCCATAATACTTTCATTGTTTGCGACATTCTTTTTTTTTTTTTTTTTTAAAGAGAGAGGGACAGTGAGAGAGACAGAGACAAAGAGAAACAACTTTATTTAGTTTTTCACATGGCCTTAGTTGCTCCAACACTTAGTTGTGTACGTGGTGCTGGGGTTTGAACCCGGGTCCTCGTGCTTGCCAGGCAAGCGCCGAAACCGCTGAGCCACCGCTCCAGCCCTGCGACATTCTTTTTTTAACTTGTTATTCTTTTTTAAAAATTCTTTTCATTATGGTGAAATATACATAACAAAATTATCATCTTAACCATTTTCAAATGTATAGTTCAGTGGTATTCAATACATTAATAATGTTGTAGAACCATCACCATGACTCATCTCTATAATTCCTTTCATTTTGTAAAACTGAATCTCTATACCTATTAAGCAATAACTCCCAATTTTATATTCCCCTGACAATCCCTATTCTATGACCCATCTCTATGATTTTAACTATGCTAAGTAACTCATGTAAGTAGAATCACATAGTATTTGTCTCTTTGTAATTGCTAATTTCAGTTATCATGTCTTAGAGGTTCAGCCAGGTAGCATGTTGGAATTTCTTTCCTTTTAAAAGTTGAATAATATTCCATTATGTATGTGTATATACACCATACTTCACTTATCCATTTATCAATTGTTGGTTACTTGGGTTGCTGCTATTGAATATGGGTATACACATCTCTCTTCATTACCCTATTTTCAATCCCTTTGGGTATATACCCAGAAGTGGATTTTCCCCCACTCTGGTGATTTTGTTTTTAATTTCTTGAAGCTGCCACGTTAGAAAACTGCATATTGTTTTCCATAGGGATATCCTATTTTATATTTTTACCAAGATTATACAAAACTTCTAATATTTCCACATCCTTGCTGACACTTGATTTTTCCCCCAATTTTTATTGGTGGTGCATTATAGTGGTACATAATGATGGGATTTGTTGTTACATATTCAAGCATGCACACAATACAACAATATAATTTGGCCAGGATCTCTCCTCAGCACTTCCCTTTTCTCTCATCTCTTCCCATTCCCTAGTCTCTATCTTCTACTGATATCCCTTTGATTATAATTTTTTTGACTTTTCCAGTTTTTATTGATTGCACCAACACTTGTTTTTGTTTTACAAAGTAGTCATGTTAATTGAGGATGAGGTGGTATCTCCTAGTTTTGATTAGCATTTCCCTGCTCATAGTGATGTTGAGCCTCTTTTCATGTGTTCTTGGTCATTTGTATACATTCTTTGGAGAAATAGCTATTCAAGTACGCTTTTGAATTGGTTTATTTGTTTTGTTGTTGTGTCTTAGGAGTTCTCTGTAATCTAAATATTCTCTCTGTGAGAGATTTGCACATATTTTCTCCCATTTTGTGGGTTGCCTTTTGATTGTTGATGTTGTACTTTGATGTACAAAATTTTAGCATTTTCATGAAGTCCAATTTGTCTGTTTTTCTTGGTTATTTCATGAATGATAAAAAGCAGTCTTATTTAATTCAAGTGACTGCTTCATATTCTAAACTTAAAATACTGTTTTAAAATGTTCTACCTCATGAATATATTCTAAGTTTTGTTGTAATCTTACGTGAACACTGAGGTTGTGTTATAAAGTAAACCTTGTTGTATTTAAATATATAAAAATATTGTCATATTTTAACAAGATTAAATATAAACCTTGTAATGAGAAACCTATTAAGTCATAGAGCAGGTAACTTTTTTAAAAAATTGAAAAGCTTGATTTAACAGTACAGAGACTGCTTTATAGTCTCAAGTTCAGTTTTTTTTCCCCTAGCCTATTTCCCTTTACAGATCAGTTAAGAAATGATACAAAGGGAAGCAGGGAAGCTGCCAGTTCTTCCTGGAGGATGGGGAATGAACAATTGTTGACTCACTTGTTTGCCAGAGTACATAGGATAGGTACCAAGCAGTGAGATGCTCAATAAATACCATTTCCCCCTTAAATTAAAGTGTACATAAAGCTGTCTGCCAATATATTCCTCTGCCTTTTTTTTCCAAAGAGAGGAGTGTATGTGTGTGTGTGTGTGTGTGTGAGAGAGAGAGAGAGAGAGAGAATCGATTTTATTTAGTTTTTTTCATGTGGCTTTTATTTCTCTGACACTTCATACGTGGTGCTGGGGTTTGAACTGATGTCTTTGAGCATGCCAGGCAAGCTCCATAACCACTGAGCAACCACTCCAGCCCCTCCTCTGTCTTTTTATAAATCTTAGTTTCATTAAATTAGTTTCCTGTAAAGTTTTCATGTCATTTTTCACACTGATGCAAAGAAAAACTAGTCTTCATTGAAGCAGACAAAGTAGTCTTCCAGCTGTTAGTGATTTTTATTATGTCAAAACCCAAAATAAGCAAACGAAACTTTTACCTTATAGAGTCCAACTTAATTGAGGGTCATTTTAAAAGCTATTATTTTTAAAAATGCAGTCACCTGAGTATTAATGAAATATCCTAGATTATTCATTTTCAGACATGTGAAATACCATTTTTTTCCTGAGGAAACTCAGTCAAAGGACCTCGAGTATCCGAGTCAATGTCTGAATCATACGGAACTATTGACAATAATAGTATCATGGTGAATAGCATAATGAATAGAAGCTTTGATAAACGGATTTTGTCTGAGATTCTTTTGTATTTTGCTGCAAATGACTGAGATGAAAAGTAGCTGTGTGATATGACGGCTATGACATGATATAATAGTTGAAAAATTATAAATAGATGATATCTAGAGCCTATTGAGAAGAATGAGTTGTTTCTGAGTGTCACGTTAATTATGAGAAACTGTTGTTAACAAAGAGAAAGACAAGAAAAATTAAAAGAAAAAATTGAGGGCACAGTCATCTTTCAAGCATCTGAATTACTCTTGGGTGGCAGCCAACTGCTCATGTGCTTGGAAACTGAAGTCATCCAAGATCTACCTAAGGAGGGAAAGAAGTGAAAAATTCGAAATCATGACCTCTTTTGGAAACTGCTGCTCCGCTCCTTCTTCATTGCAGCTAGACTTTGGTTAGTGGTAAGTGATAAAATCAAATGACTGAGGGGTTTTTGCTTTTAATTTAGGCCATTCCACTCTTACAGCAGAGGAGAGGCAGTGTGAGTTGCCTATTCTGGCAATTCAGCAGGGTTTTTGTGTCCCCCTTACCCCTTGTATTCCTGTGATTTAGAGAGACTCTTAAATTTAAAAAATATATCTTTTTTTCTGCTTTTGATGAATGGAAGTGCTGGCAAAGCATCTGATAAAATTCAATCTATAACTAATTTTCTAGGGTTGTTTAAGGATCTTCTGGGTTTTAAAGAGGCTTTTAAGTCATTAGCTCTTACTCAGCAGTTTCTATTATTGCTGTTTATTTTATTAAGCAAGAGAATAATTTATTAAGAAAGAAACAAAATTTCAGTGCAAGTGAATTTATACTGAGTTAGTGCATGCCTCTTGCTTTTTCTACCAGTGTAAATAGAGAAAAACTTTTTTATTAGTTTGTGTTCTCTATTTTTTACTAAAAAAATGTATTTATTTTTCTTTTAAGGTCTGTGACATATACCATATTTGTTCTAGGGATTATTTCTCAAAACATCAATTCATTTGGGAGTAAGTCATATTCAATCAGATATCCACTTTTAATTTAGATAGCTAATTGAGCTGAAATACTTGAATATTTAATGAATTTGGTGTATTGTAAGTAAAACCATTTCAAAAGATTTTGAAATGAATAGGTTTTTACCTTGCTGAAATAGTTTCTTGAAAGATAGATACAGTAGCAGACTTTCATTATTCTTTCTATAATAAAGAACATTGAGAGGAAGAATCTCAAGTCACATCAGACTTTTCGATTTTAACAGTCCTTGCTATATCCCATTAGTAATTTTTAATTTGACATTAGAATCTTCTAAAGAAAATCATTTTTGCATGTTTGGGAGGTTAGAGTGAGTAGGAAATAATGATGAATAGAAATAATTCTTTTGAAAATCCTGGTCTTTATGAGAGTTTATCATCTGTAAAATGCCTCCTATTTATTGAAAGAATGACAGTATGAGTAGTTATTTAATGTCTTCTCACATTGTAGTATTCAGCAAAAACCAAACACAATATTAGTTGAAGGATCTGACTTAATTCATTATTTGATATTGCAGCCTGATTCAGTTGTCTTCAAATATAAAAGCTAATTCACTCCACCTTGTATCTGCTTATGCAAATACTAAAATAATCTTACATTTGACTTGGTCACTTAGTCACTTAGAACTTTCTTCAATGGATCAGATTTAGTTTATAGAAAACATTTCTTTCTTAAAGGGATTAAGTGAGTGAAACAAGAGAAATCTTATTATTGAATTGAGTCACAGTAAGCATTTTGCATTTTAAAATATGATGTTTTAATCAGGTGTGGTGGTGACTTGGGAGGCTGAGGCAAGAGGATAGCAAGTTCAAGACCAGTCTCAGCAACCTAGTGAGGCCCTAACTAACTTAGCAAGACCCTTTCAAAATAAAAAATAAAAAGGATGCCTGGGTGTGTGTGGCCCAGTGGTTAAGTGCTTCTGGGTTAAATTCCTGGTATCAAAAAACAAGAAACAAAACAAAATAAAAAAATGAAAGAGAAAAATGTTTTAGGGTACATAGGCACAATTTTGTACTTAGCATGTTAAATTTTTCATCACTTAGGTTGTACCCTACCCAGTCTTGTGACATTCTCTATCAGAAAAAAAGGCAAATATATATAATTATTATTTTCATAGACAAATAAGTTTAGGAAGTAATGTACCCTGTATTCCTATCTCCCATATAGAAAGTTAAAACTGTGTTCTATAATAAAGAAACTTTCATTGTTTAATCTA